>CAUYQG010119815.1:0-10679 GCA_963574415.1 Tarsius wallacei | reverse complement strand
AGTGTGGGCGACAGTAAGACCCCAACTCAAAAAAAATAAAAAGTTTTGGATTCCGGAGCATTTCAGATTAGGGATTTAGACCTTTTGTTTGTGGTATACATTAAAAACATTTTCTCTCAGTTTGTCTTTTTGACTTTTTCAATGGTGGCTTTTGCCATGTAAAATTTTCATATTTTTATGTAGTCACATTTGTCAAACTTTTATTACTTCTGGATTTTGAGTCATCGCCAAAAAGACTTTTCCATACACAAAGGTTAAAGAACAAAAGCCATGTTTTCTTAAAGTATGTGTAATGGTTTCTCTTTCTCTTTCTTTAAACATTTAGGTCTTTAATCCATCTGGAATTTATGCTTTTTTAATAAAAGTAACAGTTTTATTAAGATATAGTTTATATATCATACATGTATCCATTAAATTCATCCACTTAAAAGTGTCTAATTAGTGGCTTTTAGTATATTTATACAATTGCATAATCATCATAATAAATTTTATTTTATTTATTTATTTATTTATTTTTGAGTTGGAGTCTCACTCTGTCGCCCAGACTGGAGTGCAGTGGCTGCTCCCGGCCACCGCAGCCTCGACCTGCTGGGCTCCGGCGATCCTTCCGCCTCAGCCTTCCAAGTAGCTGGAATTACAGGCACGAGCTACCACGCGCGGCTAATTTTTTTTTTTTTTTTTTTTTTTGATTTATTGTAGAGATGAGGTCTCGCTTGCCCAGGCGGGTCTTGAACCCGCAGGCTCAGGCAATCCACTCACCTCAGCCTCCCAAAGGCGTGGGATTACAGGCTGAGCCACCGAGCCCGGCTATCATAATAAATTTTAGAACATTTTCATCATTCCAAAGAGATCAATAGATTTGCCTATTATGGGCATTTCACATAAATGAAATCATACAATCTGTGGTCTTTTGTGACTGCTTTATTTCAGTTAGCATAATGTTTTCAAGTCTCATCCATGTTGTAGCACATACCAGTACTTTTATTCCTTTTTAGTTGCTGAATTATATTTCATTGTATGAATATACTACACTTTGTTTATCCAATTATCAGTTGGTGGACATATGGGTTGTTTGCATTTTTGGTTATTATGAATAACGCTATGAACACTTCTGTACCTATGTTTTTGTGTTGAGTTTATTCTTATGCAAGATAAGGATCTAATTTTATCACCTTTCAAATGGTTACCCAGATATCCCACTACCATTTATTTAAAAGTTCATTTCTACCTCAGTGATTTCAGATACCACTTTTATTATTTCTAACACACCTGCATCTGATTCTGGGCTTTCTAGTCCACTGCTTTATTTATTCGTGTGACAACAGGATACAGATTTAATTACAGAAACTTTATAGTATATAATATAATATTTTGTAGATCTAGTCCCCACTAGCAGTTTTTCTTTTTTAGTTTCTTCCTAGCTATTATTTAAGTTTGCTTTCCCATATAATTTAGTATCAACTAGTCTAAGCTTATTAAAAAAAAAACTTCTTGGTACTTTTGCTAGGATTGCATTACATTTAGAAATTAAGGAGAATCGATATCTTTATAATGCTGAGTCATTCAATTTAAGTCTACTTTTGTGTTCTTTAAAAGTGCTCAAAGATTTTCCTCATGTAGGTTTTGTATATTTTTTACATTTATTTCTAAGTATTTAATCTTTGTTGCTATTTTAAGTGTAGTTTTTGCTACCATTATGGCTGCTAACTAGTTACTGTCTATGTATATGAGGCTATTGATTTTTGTAAGTTAATTTTATATCCTCCTACTATATTGAATTCTTTTTATTGTTTGGATTAGTTTTACCAGTGGTCCCCTATAGTTTTCTAGCTGCAATACAGGCCAAATATTCCTTATCAGAAATGCTTGGAGCAAGAGGTTTTTGTTTTGTTTTGTTTTTTCCGGATTTTGGAATGTTTGGATTATACTTATGGTTACATCCTTATCCAAAAACCTGAAATGCTTCAATTAGCATTTCCTTTCAGCATCATGTCAGCACTCAGAAAGTTTTAGATTTAGGGCAGGGCACAGTGGCTCATACCTGTAATTCCAGGACTTTGGGAGGCCGAGGTGGGAGGATTGCTTAAGCTCAGAAGTTCGAGACTAACCTAGGCAATATAGTGAGACCTTGCTTCCACAAAAAAAAAAAAAAAAAAAAAAAAAAAGATTAGCAAGCCATGGTGGTCCCCAGCTGTATTCCCAACAAATTGGGAGACTGAGGTAGAAGGATCACCTGAGCCCAGGAGCTTGAGGCTGCAGTGAGTTGCCATCATGCCACTGCACTCCAGTGTGGGCGACAGTAAGACCCCAACTCAAAAAAAATAAAAAGTTTTGGATTCCGGAGCATTTCAGATTAGGGAGATTAAACCTGTACAATATAATCTGCAAACAGAGACAGGCTTACTTCTTTTTTACCCCTTCTTAAACCTCTAATTGATTTATCTAACTGTATTGGTTAATATCTCCATTATAATGTTGAATAGTAGTGTATACGCACTTGCCTTGTTTCTGCATTATTATGGAAATACCTCCAGTATTTCCCATTATATAAAATTTTTGATGTTTAGGACTATGATATAGATATTTCATCATTTAAAAAACATATCCTATAATTCTGACTTACTTGTGAGAGAAACAATTTTTATCACGAATGAGTAGATTTTGTTGAAAGCTCTTTTCAGCATCTATGGAGATAATGATTTTTTCCCTTGCAAATTTATTAATATGGAGTATGATACTAACGAGTATTCTAATATTGAGACAGTCCTGCATCCCTGGAATAAATCTCACATGGTCATAGCATAATACTCAATAATAATAATAATAATAATATTTCATATTTCTGCAATATTCATAAGGAATACTGGCTTGTAAATTCCTTTCTTCTTGTGGTACTGTTCTTACCAGGTTTTAAGTATCAATACTACATTAGTTTCATAGAAGAAATTCAGAAGCTTTCCAACACTTCCCTCCCTCCCTCCCTCCCTCCTTCTCTCCCTCTCTCTCTCTCTCTCTCTCTCTCTCTCTCTCAGACAGGGTCTCACTGTAGCCCAGGTTGCTCAGGCTGTTCTCAAACTCCTGGGCTCAAGCAATCCTCCTGCCTCAGCCTCCCAAAGTGCTGCAATTACAGGTATGGCATAAGCTACCACGCCCGACTCCTTTCCAACATTTTCAGTGCTCTGGAACAATTTTATAGCAGTGGGACTATCTAGTCTCTGAAGGTTTGGTAGAAGTGCTCTGTGAAACCAGCCAGGCCTAATGTTTTTTAGTGGTATAGTTTCTCAACAACATTCTTTATTTATTCTATGAAAATGAGTTTATTTAACCTAACTCAATTTTGATAATTTGCAGTTCCCTAGAATATTACTCATTTTATCTGGGTTTTCAAATTAATTGCAGCGAGGGTCTGCTAAATAGTCTCTTGTGATTTTTAAATTTTTTAAAAATTATTTTCTGTGGTTATTTTCCCTCTTTTTAACTTATTTTACATATCTGTGCTTTACTGTTTTCCTTTAAATGATTAAGTTAGCTGGTGGTTTGTCTATTTTCATAACTTAAAAAATTCAAAATATAAAATTTGTTAATTAGTTCTGTTTTTAAATTTCCTATCTCATTAATTTCCACTTTTATCTTCACTATTTCCTTCCTTGTATGCTCTTTAGGTTTACTGTTTTTCCAGATTTTGTTGTGAGCTGGAAATTTAAGTCACTTATTTTCATTTTTACAGATAAATGTGTTTGCTATATTTTATAAATTTGCATATCAGCACTATATCACTAGGATGTTTGGCAAGATTCCTATTTTAATTGTGCCCTCTTCTGTTAGTACAGCAAAATTCATATTTTAGCTGTTTGTTTTGTTCTGGGGAAAGTAATTGGTAATAAATCCTGTAACTTTATGGTTCCCTTGTTTTGCTGAATTCTGAATTTCCTCCTTTGCTTCGTTCCCCCTTTACCATCCAACTGTCCAAGAGTGTTCTCCCCTAATTATATATCTTCTTCTTCTCTACTAGAAGCTATGCACTTTGAAGACTGCCTCTTCAAATTGTATGTATTTTTAAGATCCTTTTCTGCAGTCCCTACTCTTATCTATCTGGATACCTGTTTTTTTTGTTGTTGTTGTTGCTGCTTTATTTTGTTCTTTAAGAATTTTCAGACTTAAGGTAGACTTATTCTTTTGAGCTAAGTGTTTAGACAAAGTTAAGCTTCCCTCTCTATATTGTCCCCACTTGTCTTTGCCTATGCTTACCACAAAGTCTCAAGACTAATGAGAGTATGAGAGATCACATGCTGAAATTTGGTGAGTTTTCTTTTTTACTTACAGTTATACTGAAGTCTTAAATTTCCTTCAAAACACTATGTCTTTAAATCCTGTATAGATTTAGTTTTTCCTTCTTATTGTCCTATATTTTTTTGGAGGAAAATTGGAAGGCAATAGCTAGATGGCCACTACTGTCTTTAATTATCTGGAAGTCCTCCTTGACAGTTTTTGATAACAGTTTATTGACATGCAAATCACATACTACATAATCGTTCATTTAAAGTATATAATTCAATACTTTTAGTGTATTCATAGAGTTGTGTAACATTCACAACCAATTTTAGAGTACTTTTTTAAGATTAGAAAATATAGTTTATTTAAAGAGTAAATTAGAGAGAGAGAGAGAGACTCCGAGAGAGAGAGAGAGAGAGAAAGAGAGAGAGAGAGAGAGAGAGAGAGAGAGAGAGAGAGAGAGAGAGAGAAAGAGAAAGAGAAAGAGAAAGAGAAAGAGAAAGGGGAGATTCACCTCCCGAGGTAGGGAAGAGGGTCAAAGCCAGGAAACATGGTGACAGCCACAGCTCAAAGGGCACATGGTCACACCACAAGAGTCTAGTAAGGCACTGTGTTATGTTAGAGCATTTTCATTATCTCATAAAGAAACTGTGCTCTTTAGTTACAGCCTCTTAATCCGTCCATCCCCCAACCAGCCCTAGACAGCAAAAATCTACTGACTGTATGGATTTACCTATATCACATGATACATGACTTTTTGTGGCTAATTTTTTCACTTCAAACAGTGATATCTAAAGAAGGACAAACATACAGACTTTGCAGCAACTTGGATGGATTCAGAGTCTATCATTACTCAGTGATGTAACACCGAAACAGAGTATTATATGTTCTCACTCATAAGCGGACCTTGAACAATTATCACAATACTGTAAAAAAGGGATTGGCATTAGTGGGAAACTGCCAGGGGAGGGAGGGGTACACCTCATCAACAAGGGTACCTGCTAATGAACATTTGTATACCTAACCCTGAAATGTACCCCACATCTTTAAAAAAAGAACAGTGATATCTAGGTTCATTCAAGCTGTAGCGTATGTCAGTAATTCATTCTTCTTATATCCAAAATGATAATCCACTATATAGTTATCCTACATTTAGTTTTTCATTTGAAGTCGATGGACATTTGACTTGTTTCCAGCAATTGACTAATATGAATATGCTGCTATGAACATTCATGTATTGTACACATTTTTGTGTAGAAGACTTTTTTTTTTTTTTTTTTTTGAGTTGTCGTCTCACTCCTTCACCCAGACTGGAGTGCAGTGGCCGCTTCCGGCCACCGCAGCCTTGATCTGCTGGGCTCCGGCGATCCTTCCACCTCAGCCTTCCGAGTAGCTGGAACTACAGGCGCGCGCTACCACGCCCGGCTAATTTTTTTGATTTATTGTAGAGATGAGGTGTCGCCTGCCCAGGCGGGTCTCGAACCCGTGGGCTCAGGCAATCCACTCACCTCAGCCTCCCAAGGCGCGGGATTACAGGCTGAGCCACCGAGCCCAGCTAGAAGATGTTTTTATTTATCTTGGTTATAACTAGGAGTCAAGTTGGTGGGTCAGATGACAACTATGTTTTCCTAAGTGTTTGTACACTTTTATATTCCCCCCAGCAGTGCAAGAGGTCCTAATTTCTCCATATCCTTACTATACTTGCCTTTTTTTTTTTTCTTAAATTGTAGAGATGATGTCTCACCAAGTTGCCAGGACTGGTCTCGAACCCACGAACTCAGGCAATTCAATTGCCTCAGCATCCCGAAGTGCTGGGATTACAGGATGAGCCACTGAGTCCGGCTATTTGTCCTTTTTATTACAGCCATTCTAGTGGGTATGAAGTGGTATCTCATCACAGTCTTGATTTGCATTTTCTTGATGGCTAAAATTTTGAGTATCTTTCTAAGTGCTTACTGGATACACCTTCTTGGGAGAAATTTCCATTCAAAACATTTGCTCAGTTTTAAATTGGATTATATGTCTTTATTACTGAGTCATAAGAGTTCTTTCTCTATTTTGTATACAAGTTCTATATCAGATACATGATTTGCAAATACTTTCATCAGTAAAAATATTTCACATACTTGACGGTGTTTTTTTTTTTTTTTTTTTGAGTTGGAGTCTCACTACGTTGTCCAGGCTGGAGTGCAGTGCATGCTCACGGCTACCCCAGCATCAATCTGCAGCGTTGACCTGCTGGGCTCTGGCAATCCTTCTGCCTCAGCCTTCCAAGTAGCCAGAACTACAGGCATGTGCTACCACACCCAGCTAATTTTTGATATATTGTATAGACGAGGTCTTGCCAAGTTGCCCAGGCTGGTCTCGAACCCGTGGGCTCAGGCAATCCATTCGCCTCTGCCTCCCAAAGTGCTGGGATTACAGGCTGAGCCACCGAGCCTGGATGATGGTGTTCTTTAAAATACAATTTTTAAAAAATTTGATGAAATCAAATTTATCAATATCTGACATATTTGAAAAACAACTTCCAACAAACACTTTAAACTCTTCATTAATTTAAAAAATACAAACTGACTCTAGGAATTTCTGGTAGTATAGACATATTTTTAAAAATGTTGTACAGTTATCTTTGGGCTCAAGAGAAGTGAGTCAAAACTTGAAGTTTTAAACAATAATTGATTTAGAACAGAAAAATCAATAGGTGTTATAGAAAAATATTTATGTGCACTGACTTTGTAAATAAAGATCAAATAATTTCTATGCCATTACTGCAGAAAAAAATTGGTCATTTCAAAATCTCAACCCTTCACACACTGAATTGAACTGAATTATACATGATAGTGAAATATTTTTACAGTTCAACTATATCTACTGGGCATACTGAAAGACATGAATTAGAGTATCTCCTTTTCCTTCAACTGAATAAGTCAGTGTTTCATTACTTAGCTAGAAGACTTTGTAACTAAGAGAAAGCTAGTCAGCTCTCCATTTCAAAAAGTTAAAGTGCTCTGATAGGGCATACTTAAAACATTCATGGAGACAAGCAGACCCTTCAACCAACCAGTAATAAGAGACAATCAACTACTAAACAATAGTCTAAAATATTAAACTGCAGACAGTAGTAGACAGGTGGACTGTGGTGTAGGAGGTAGGAAAATAAGGTCTGAGGGACTTAGTGCAAGTACTTAAAAGTTGATACTATTGCAATTAAGGCATATAAATCTACTTGATATAAAAAACAAAAATTTAAAAAATCAGATGAAATGCAAGATGAACCTAGTGATTTCCTCACATCTCAAAACAGCTCAGAGGACAAAATAACAAACTAGTAGTAAGAGATGAAGAATGACAAGTAATATATTTTGCAAAATCATGAACATTAGTGATAAAAATACTTTAGTTTTAAGGTTTCATTTAACAAACAATTAAAAAATGAAGACAGATTAAGAAGTACTCACCTCTAAGTCTTGTTTAACTATATTTTAACTTTCAGAGAAGAATATTCTTAAGAAAAGCTATGCTAAAAATCAAATAGTAAGGTCATAGGTATTATAGACAAATAACTTTTAAATGCTTAATAAGAGAATTAAAAAATATGATTATAATTTAAAGGGTTTAAAGATATATTTAGTCACCTTAAACACGGAAAATATTGACAAAATCACATAAAGTATGCACAGAAACCTTGGTTTGATAAAAATAAAAGTTTTTACCCTCATTAGAAGAAAAGTTTTAAAAAATATTTTTAAAAAAAGCCCCCATCTCTCTTGGCAATTAATTCCAAGTTGATAACACTTAGTATTGAAATGTGCATTCCTAGAGGGGCTCGGTGGTTCAGCCTGTGATCCCGTGCCTTGGGAGGCCGAGGTGAGGGGATTGCCTGAGCCCGCGGGTTCGAGACTCGCCTAGGCAACTTGGCGAGACCTCATCTCTACAATAAATCAAAAAATTAGTCGGGTGTGGTAGAGTGCGCCTGTAGTTCCAGCTACTTGGAAGGCTGAGGCGGAAGGATCGCCGGAGCCCAGCAAGTCGAGGTTGCAGTGGCAGGAAGCGGCCACTGCACTCCAGTCTCGGCAATGGAGTGAGACTCCAGCTCAAAAAAAAAGAAATGTTCATTACTAAATCCCCTCAAACTACATTTTAACCCTTTTTTCTTTACTAACTCTATAATAATGTATACATTATCAATAAGTGGCTCAAGTGTTCAAGCTCCAAAGACGCTCGATAAAAATTCTACTGTTGGATTACTGGCCTTTCCCTTCTTTAGTTCCCAGTCCAAGGTAGCAATGACAACAAAGACTAACATTTAAGTGCTATATGCCAGGTGAATGCCAAGCACATTTAGATTAATGAAGTCATTTAATCCTCAAAATAACTCACTGAGAGAAGTATACATTTACCCTCATTTTACAATGAGGGGAAACGAAGGTTTTGTAAACTAATGCCTTAAAGCTACTAAATATAGGAAGCAGAATATCAATCCTGGTATTCCAAATTTAGATAGCTGTGCTACCTAATAAAGTAGCTACTGGCCATATGTACCTACTTAAATTAATATTAAAGAAAATAAAAAATACAGTTCTTCAGTTACACTAGACACATTTCAATTGCTCGATAGCCATATGTGTCTAGTGGCCAGTCACCATGTTGAGCAATGCAGATATGGAACACTGGAAAATTCTACTGGACAGTACTGATCTGTCTGCTATCTTAGGCATGTCATAATATACCTTGCCAGTATGTGAAAACTGATGTTTACAGATATATATATATATATACACACACATACAAACAAAGACACACACACACACAAAGACACACACACACACACTCACACACACACACACATATATATATATGCGCTTATTTACAGAATTGGCATTATACTTCAATCAAGCTGTAATTCAATATTTCCAATGTTTTGCTATTTTTCCTAATCATAATTAATCACTTATCATTATCCACTATACCACATCTCTTAAAATATGTACTCTTCTAGCACTGTGGACTCCATGTCTCAACTTGAAGGAACTATATAGATCTAACATAATCTAAGATCTCATGTCAAAAATGTATACAATCCTTTGTACATGAGTCAAGGTATTTTATTCAAGGACTATTGACTATACATACTGATTTCTTGCTCTCTCTTTTTTTTTTTGTCTATTGAATGCCCCATTCCTCTACTTCTGATAATAGTATCACTCTTGTCAATGGCCTTGCCTACTAACACTTGACAACTTTCACCTCCAGTTGCAGGGGTGAGAACATGACCTAAACATGAACTATATTCCAGTCCCTGGCCACAGTTCAGGGTTGAGCATGCGACATAAACCGGGCCATTCAGAATGTGCCCTAAGATCTTCCTTGCCACTGGCTCATTCCATTTGGGATCAATAGGCATGTACCAAGTAAGCCAGGATTTAAAGGAACCAATTTTTCTTGGTAACACGAATGGAAGCTGTCTACAGAATACTTGCAGAGAATAAATAATAGTCAGATTTTACCACCAGGGGTCTGAACCTCAGTTGTCCCTTAACTTCTGAACCTAGCATTTATATGAGTTAGTAAATTTTCCTTTAGTTCAGTTAGAATTTATGCTATCTACAATTTGAAATACAGGAGTAGGATAATCAGATATAGAGTTATAAGCCCCTTGGAACTGTAAGGGAGGTAGAATAAGATCCTAAGAATTATGTTAAATATTCATGGTAAAAAGAAAAAAAGGATACTCTCTAAAACATAAAATGGAGTAGATAACTTCCAAATAAGTAGAGGGAAAATGAGAAATAAACTGCTACCACCAAAATACTTCCTTAAGTATTTTGCTAATTACCACTGTAGAATAAGTAGAACCAAAAGGGTAGTTATCCAGACTTCCAGGTGTAGATTTCTGAATTATAGCCAAGTGGAGGTTTAAAAGTTACTAATTAAAAATGGGCAAATGATATGAACAGACACTTCTCAAAGGAAGACATCCGAGCAGCCAACAGACACATGAAGAAGTGTTCAACCGCACTAATCACCAGGGAGAAGCAAATCAAAACCACACTGAGATACCACCTAACTCCAGTCAGAATGGCAATTATCAATAACTAAAAAAATAACAGTTGCTGGAGAGGGTGTGGCGAAAAGGGAACACTTCTACACTGTTGGTGGGAGTGCAAACTAGTGCAACCTCTGCGGAAAGCAGTGTGGCGATTCCTAAAAGCTTTAAATATCAACCTCCCATACAACCCCGCAATCCCCCTAGTGGGAATATACCCTGAATAACTCAAATCACTCTATAAAAAAGATACCTGCACACATATGTTTATCGCAGCATTGTTCACAATAGCAAGAACCTGGAAGCAACCATGCTGTTCATCAAAAGAGGACTGGATTTAAAAAATGTGGTACATATACAC
>CAUYQG010119808.1:0-47432 GCA_963574415.1 Tarsius wallacei | reverse complement strand
AAAGCATGTTTTGGGAGAAGAAATTAAGAAGAAATGGTTACATAATGGTACCATCGGGATATAGCAACAAGACGTGTATTTTTCTTTTCTTAGAGGTGTTTGGTATCCGATGATCAATTCTTTTTTTGTTTTGTTTTTTTTGAATTGGAGTCTCACTCTGTCGCCCAGACTGGAGTGCAGTGACCGCTCCCGGCCACCGCAGCCTCGACCTGCAGGGCTCCGGCGATCCTTCCGCCTCAGCCTTCCAAGTAGCTGGAACTACAGGCGCGCGCTACCACTCCCGGCTAATTTTTTGATTTATTGTAGAGACGAGGTCTCGCCAAATTGCCCCAGCAGGTCTCAATCCACTCACCTCAGCCCCCAAGGCACGGGATTACAGGCTGAGCCACTTTAACAGCACTCCACAGGGTCACTCTGTCTCCCAGTAGGGCCAGTTAATCTGGTGAAGATGATCTCCTGCCTACGGATCAGAGATGTACACAGACACAATGGGCATAATGCTAAATCAGGCCAATGCTGACTCACAGAAACTGGACATGTGTTTAATTCTTCAGCTTTTGTCATAGGTGGACATTCTGAAGCGATCTGTCATCTCAGTTATAGCTGTAGCGAATGACACCTGAAACCCCTAGAGAAAAGACTCTTCTTTGTGTTTGTGGGTCAGATGGTCACTTCCTGTAAAGTTCTAACCTGGAAGCAGAGAACTGTTCCCATAACTGAGCCATGAGAATGAAGCCCTCACATGGTGACAAAAACTCAACTAGAGTTTGGGCTACTAAAAATCAGTGCATATGAAGCGAGGTGTATGAACCATAAACATAAAGCTTCTCACTTCGATGTTTTTAGAGTTCCACTTCACTCATATAAATGTTTTATGTCTATCTCCAAAATGTCAGCTGAATCCACTCCTCCCTGTGCTATATTAAAATGAGGCTAAGAAGATCGTCTCCTCCACTTCTGGGCATGGTGTTCCCCTAAAGCATGTATGTGTATGTATCTTTTCCTTACATTAAAAAAAAAAGTGGATTATCTCCTTTATCTTCAGAATTGCACCAAACAATTTACTGTAAGCATATTTCCAAATTGCATAGGCAAAATTAATTTGACAAACACTGTAAGATTAATAGATTGGCAGTAGCTAGATCTTTTATTATGTTTTTAAATTTATTTAATAGCAGGATTTTTGAAAAAGGAAGAATATAGAATATAGAACTGTGCAAATCAACAATCAATTCACATGTGCTGTAATAAGGGCTATTTTGAAAAGTAAAAAGAAAAAAGGAAAAATAAAAAAGCCTTGATAGAATGATAGAATCAAAGCAACTACTTGATCGTTTCAAACAATAGACCTGTTTGTTTTCCTTCTGGAAACACAGTTGTCATTACTGACTTAAGCCAAAATGATTCTGAGGTGTAAAATAACAGACGAAAACACCTATGCCTGCTCCTTTGAGAGCAAAACAAGAACACAAAACCAAACAACATAAGCATCACATCAACAGCAATCACAATAACAACAGAGAATGAAGCATAGGCTCCAGAGTCCTCCTCGGAGGGAGCAACTTCCTCTAGGGGCAGCCAGCTGTGCACAGGTGGACGGACACAGGAGGGCAGGAAGGTGTCCACTTCTCACTTGTACCTCAGGTTTTTTCATAAGAGCTGCCAGTTCTCTCCTCGGTGATTTATTGCTCTCACTTCAAGGGAGACATTTAATATTTGGTTTAGGAAAATGGCATGAAATTAAAGGCTACTGAGAAATGCTCTAAGCTTCTCTAGGGATGATGGAAACAGTCTGGAGGTTTCTGTGGGCTGCAGTTTTATTTATTGGATAGTGGCAAGGTTTTATAAAACCCTACTTTTTGAGTTTCAAGTTACCCTGTTCTGTTCTTAAAGGAAGAACACAGTGGCAGGGCTCTGTGAGGAACGGGTAGCCTTCTAAGGGAAAGCAAGCAGAAGGATGAGTTTTGTCTTCCCTTCTTCTGCACCAGAGGGAGTAGGAGGGAGTGTTAACTACCCTCAACAGGGTTGTGTGGTCCTAAGGGGTCCTTTCTCACAAAGAGAAGGAGACCAGGTTCAGAAAAGCAGAACAAACACTTTATTGGTTGATCAAGAAATGGAGAAGGAGGTCTCTCAAAGCACCTTCTGAAAGCACCTTTTCCTCAAAGGTAGAGGAGAGGGAATTTTTAAGGGCTTTGGGGCACATTGTGGGTACCAGGAACAGGGATTCTGGAAAGAAGCAGGACTTTCCAGGAGGGACAGTGGCATGGCAGTCCCGCCTTCTGTTCAGCACCTGGCAATAATCCTGCCTAGCAAAGTACATTTGCCACCCCCAACCCTGGGTGGAGGTTTTAGTATGGTAATGAGGTGAGGATTCAGGTCAAAACGGCCAAGCTGAGTTCTCACTTTGTGGTAACTGGCACCCGACCTTTGTTCCTGTAAGCAAGCCCAGCTGCAAGCACAGGTTGATTTCATAAGCTAAGGAGCTTTTCAAATGGATTACAGCTAAATCCTGGTAACAGGAAGGCTTGCTTCTATGGTTATGCTGATTTCCTCAGCCAGTGTCTCTGGAAGAATTCTGTGTTCTTCCATTTTTGTTAGAGGAACAGGCAGTAGCCTTGGCCTTCTGCACACTGAAGTTGGAGAAACGCAGGCCCAGAGGTATGCAAAAAATCTAACGGAAAGTCCCTGCAGCCTAGTGCCTTTTGGCACCAAAATCCCTAGCATGTTCTAGTACTCATTGGCTTTGTGTACTAGGAGCTAAGAATCTAAATTCAAGACTTTTTTTTTCTTTTTGAGACAGAGTCTCACTCTATTGTCCAGGCTGGAGTGCTGTGGCAGAATCACGACTTACCGCAGCCTTGACTTCTTAGGCTCACGTGATCCTTCTGCCTCAGTCTCCCAAGTAGCTGGGACTACAGGCGTGCACCACCACACCCAACTAAATTTTTGAATTTTTTTTTGTAGAGATGAGGTCTCACTATGTTGCACAGGCTGATTTAGAAAGTCTGGGCTCAAGCAATCATCCTGCTTCAACTTCCCAAGGTGCCCTACCAGGACATTTTAATTAGCTGTGGGCAAATCACAATCTTTCTGGGCCACCTATATATTACCTTCAAAAACAACTTCTGGGAAAGACAGTAAAAGAAATTCTCTGCAGGTCTTTCCTACCTTGATATTGTATAATTAGTGATTTAAATCTCACAATAATTGCCCAAGGGTGGTTAGATGATAGTCTGTTTTTTACACGCTCCTGCGCACACACATATTCATACACAGTTTGAGAAATTATGGGACAGAGCGTTAAGAACTGCATTTTTTTTAATCCACAGGGACACCGAACTGAGTCAAGCAGAGAGAACTTGCTAAATTTTCATCTTGCTGGTTCTGTTTTGATATGCAGCCTCTGGGATGGCTTCTCCTGTACCTGAGTCAAGGCAACAAGGCACCAGCATTTTCAGCCACTAATCATGGATTGCTTTTGCATATTTGTTATACACTTAGATATGACAAAAATTATGAACTGTTAAGTGTTCCCAGTCTTCCACCCATGCCCAATTTTATCCAAGGAGAGTTGGCTATTTTGCCTTCCCAGTTTCTTGCCCACCCTCAGGAGGTCTCTCCCCGCTTCCTAAGTCCACCACACTTGAGTCTGCAGAAATTGGGAATGTAGTTGAAAGAGAATTCCAGATGCTAGAAGAAGAGAAGGAGGACTTCGGACATATAAATTGAATCATAGAGAGAAGCGAGCAAACTTATAAGGACTGGAGTGGGCAATCATTTTATTCAGGAGCTTTTAAGAGAGGAGTATCTTAGCAGCTTCAGAGTATAATGAGAGAAGATAAGAAGGAAAGGGTGATTTTTATAAGATTGCTCAGGGCTGTGTGTTTGATGTTCTTCAGGCTTCTATAGAAAAGTAAACAAAAGATATGAGCTATTTTTGATCATCCACTGGCTGTTCCATAGCCCTAAGACCAAACCACATAGGCAATATAAGTTGTTTTTTTAACAATGGGGGGAAAAGGGTAGCCCAGAAGATAAAATCATTGTTTGGCTCCCAATTCGTGACAGCCTTAATTATGATAAAAATGTAAACTCCTCCTCCCCAAATGCAAACTGAAGCAACCCACATTCATTAAATCTCGATTTCAGATCACGTTCCAGTGCTTAAGGCATTTGCTGTATTAACAGAGATACCCCTTTTTTCTTCCCTCAAATGCCTTTTTTCCCAGCTAAAATGATAATTATGATGGTGATAGGAAGCTACTCTGTTATTCATGCTTTTGGCACAAATGCATGACTGTCATTATACCAATAAACAACCCAAGGCAAATGATAATGAGGCTAATGCTGAACTTACTCCCATCTCACACAATGCATCCTGAGCTATGAAGCTCCAACATGTCATTTGTAATTTCAGTATAATGACTAGGAAGTTATCCTCCAATTCTCAGGAGTATCTGATTGGGCATAGAGCTCACTGAGATGGAGAATGGCAGTGCTTCAGTAGAAAGGGTTGGGAGTTCAGCTCTCCACATTGAGCAACTGTCAAGTCAGCTATGGAGACACAGTTGAAGCTCACTTGTTCCGTGAATGAACTATCTGTGAGAGAATTCTGTGGATTCATTTCTTGGGGAAGAAAAAGCTGTTGTATATTAAGATACTCATTAATAAATCGATCATTTCTAAAATTAGAACCCACTCATCCATCCCTCTCAAAAAATTGCGGAGCAAAACTATGAATTTTCAAAAAGGTAGAATTACACGTAGTTGCCAAGGGTGGTGTTGGAAACGGGCTAGAATCACCAAGGAAAGTAGATCTAGAACAATTACTCCACTTGAAGTTTGAAGAAAATGGATGAGGATGTTGACATGATGGATTCTTCAGAAGGGAATGACTTGCACATTGAAAGATGAGAGAGGTTCTTGAGAAAATTGATGGATCCATTGAATTATTTTGCAAACAAATCTTCTATGATGGTTGTGTTAAACTTGAGATGATTGGAATTGTATCTTGCTATCATACGATTGTTTGAAAAACCATGTTTAAAAAAAAATCCACATTTGGCCTAACATACATGGCCCATGCCTGTAGTCCCAACATTTTGAGAGGCTGAGACAGATGGATTACTTGAGGCCAGGAGTTCAAAACTAACCTGGGCAACATAGTGAGATCCCCTCTCTATAACAAATTAAAAATTAGCTAGATATGGTGGTGCGTGTCTGTAGTCCTAGCTACCCAAGGGGCTGAAGTGGGAGGATAGACTGAGCCACATTTAATTTATTCTTTGTTTATTATAAGACTTAGTACAGAATGCTATTATATACCAAACCTTTTAAAATGTAAAATGAAGCCGGGCTTGGTGGCTCAGCCTGTAATCCCGCTCCTTGGGAGGCTGAGGTGAGTGGATTGCCTGAGCCCGCGGATTCGAGACCCACCGGGGCAACTTGGCGAGACCTCATCTCTACAATAAATCCAAAAACTAGCCAGGCGTGGTAGCGCGCGTTGTAGTTCCAGCTACTTGGAAGGCTGAGGCGGAAGGATCTCCGGAGCCCAGCAGGTCGAGGCTGCGGTGACCAGGAGCAGCCACTGCACTCCAGTCTGGGCGACAGAGTGAGGCTCCAACTCAAAATAAATAAATAAATAAATAAATAAATAATAAAAAAATGTAAAATGAAAACTTATTTTCATATTTGTAAGGCTGAAGTTCTTCTATGGTACTATCTAAAACAACCCCTCCCATATATGTATATATGTATGTATGTGTATATATGCCTATTTACTCTGATAACTTATTCCATGCTACCTCAGAATATATACCACTTCTTCCATCTGATAACTGCCTTTTGTGGTCATGGTAACAGGAATGCCAACTATAGATGAATAGCAGGGAACTGGTACCAATTCCTCTCTTCCTTGTCCTCACCATTCAAACCAATCTTAAATTGCTTCTCAAAGCTGTTTTAGAATCCTAACTGCAGCGTTCCCACCAAGAGACATGAATACTCTACAGTAAAGCATTGTGTTGTAACAGCCATTAGAGGGCACCAGCATTGCAGAATGTGCTGTGCTGTTTCCAGGCAGCTGGGGGCCTTGCCATGTAGCAATTTTTGTCAGCAGTTTCAGAAAGGAAACCGTCTGCTTTGGTTGCTGGCAGGTGATTTTGATGCTGGTAGGTGACTCTGTTGTATTATGTAGCAGAACATCACTTGTTACTTTAAGGTAAACAAATAATCAGCTTGGCTTATGTCTAAATGTTTTCTCCCTTTGTCAAAGATACTAACCCAACCCTTTTCCCCTTCAGCTTTTATTTCTAAGGGCTACTCTTGAAAATTCCCCGCAGGGTGAACAAGGTATGGTAGAGTTATCAAAAAGGTGATGGGGGATATAAGGGTATGTTAAATTTAAGGAAACATCTTAAGTATTCATAACCGGGAAGCTAAAATACATTTATTTCTATGAATAAGAAAACAAATTGAAGAATTGTCAAAGGACAGCATTTCATAGATTTGGGGAACTCAATGTTAAACTAAAATCTCATCCCAGTGGAATTCGAGTGAAACCAGGCCAGAGATTAGGAGGCAAATGACATTTCTTGTTCTGATGCTCATATAAAAATGTTCTATTTTGGTAATGCAAAAAAATGTAATTAAATGAATGTGACAGTAAGCAAGTGATGTCCATTAGCAATACCAGACAATTTCCTCTGCAGATTATTCATGAAAAACTTTAGTACAAGACAATCTGATGTATTTATAAGGAAAAGCACATTAATTTTAATAGGGGTCTGAAAAAAATGAGATGGGAAGAATAAATTCTCTGTTTCAAATTACAATTATTACCCATGCCAAAGACTAAAAGAAATGACAATTGGATTATCTGTTTCACAGTTCTGTTTCTTTAATGCAGATAGCTGATATTTTGAGTGTAATTTGTAAATGTTACTTGCAAAAAGTAACAGCCAAGCAGAATTAAGAGCAGATAGATCAATAGACAAGCCATTAGGTTCTCTATTCAAAATGTCACTGCAGAGTGTTGCAGCCCATGTGTTTTTGAATTGCTGTCCTTTTCACTGTCAGTTCATTTTTCTGGTCCTATTAGTACAACTGATTAGAAGAGCATGGCACTAAAAATAAAACCAAGGTCACGGGTGTGACTCCCACACACTCAGACGTTAAGATCTTAAAGCCTCATGTTGCAGTGTTCCAACCTCCTTGAAAGGACTCTAGCTCCACCTTTGCTCATCTAACCAACGGTTTCTCTGTACACACCATTGTTCCAACAAGTCTAGAGTTTCAGCTCCATCTTTTATTACAGTCCGTGGAATCCTTTCCCAAACCCCATATCTGATTTTTTTTTAAGTTTAGAGTTGTGAGGTACATGTGAGGATTTGCTACATAAGTAAATTGTGTGTTTCTAATGAGCCCTTTCCCTCCTTGGTAGTGGACATGGTACCCAATGGGTGGTTATGTGCCTCTTAATCCCTTCCCTCCCTTCCTCCTGCCCTCATTTAGTCATGCCCAGCGTCCGTTGTTGTTCCCACCTTTGTTCTCATGTGCTCAATGTTTAAGGCCTGCTTATGAGTGAGAACATACAGCATTCAGTTTTTTGTTTCTGCGATAGTTCACTTAGAATGATGGTCTCTTGCTGCAAATGACATGATTTTGGTTGTTGCGGTAGTTGTTGTTTTAATGGCTGCATAGTATTCCATGATGTATATGTACCACATTTTCTTTACCTATTCTACTTTTGATGGGTATCTGGGTTGGTTTCAAGTTGTTGCTATTGTGAATAGTGCTGCAATGAACATACATGTGCAAGTGTCTTTTTGGTAGAGCAATTTATATTCTTCTGGGTATATTCCCAGAAGAGGGACTGCTGAATTGTATGGTAGCTCAATGTTTAGTTCTTTTGGAAAACACCACACTACTTTCCACAGAGATTGAACTAGCCTATATTCCCACCAAGATTGTAGAAGCATTCCCTTTTCTCCATAGCCTTGCCAACACCTGTTTTTTGTCTTTTTAATGATAGCCATCCTGACCAATGTGAGGTGGTAACTCATCATAGTTTTGATTTGCATTTCTCTGATGATTAGTGAAGCTGACCATTTTGGCATATGTTTATTCAGTGCTTGGATGTCTTCCTTTAAGAAGTGTCTGTTTATATGCTTTGTCCAATTTTTAATGGGGTTATTTGTTTTTTGTTTTCCTGCTGATTTGTGTGACTTCCTTATAAATCCTTTTTCTGATGCATAGCTTGCAAATATTTTTTCCCATTCTGTGGGTTGTCTCTGTACTCTCTTGATGGCTTCTTTTGCTGCACAAAAACTTTTTAACTTCGTAAGGTCCCACTTGTCAATTTTATATTTTGTTACATTTGCTTTTGAAGACTTGGCCATGAATTATTTGCCTACTCCAAATTCATGAGGGCATTCCCTAAGTTTTTTTCTAATATTCTTATAGTTTGAGGTTTCACATTTAACTCCTTGCTCCATTTTGAGTTAATTTTTGTATATGGTGATAGGTAGGGGTCCAGTTTCATTCTTCTGCATGTGGTTAGCCAGTTTTCCCAGCACCATTTGCTAAACATGGTTTCTCTTCTCCCATGTTTGTTTTCATCAGCTTTGTCAAAGATGAGTTGGTTGAAGATTCGTGGTTTTATTTCCAGGTTCTCTGTCCTGTTCATTGGTCTATGTATCTATTTCTGTACCAGAATGATGCTGTCTTGGTTACTGTAGGCTTGTAGTAAAGTATAGAATCTGGAAAATGTAATGCCTCCAGCTTTGTTCTTTTTACTGAAAATTGCTTCAGCTATTTGGACTCCTTTTTGCTCCATACAAATTTCTGTATTGTCCCTTCTAGGTTTGTAAATAAGAATGATGGTAATTTGATAGGAGTTGTGTCAAGTCTATAGATAGTCTTCAGAAGGGAACATCTTGAAGATATTAATTCTTTCAGTCCACGAGCATGGGATGTTCTTTCATTTGTTTGTGTCATCCTTGATTTTATTTTTTAAGATATGGGGTACAATTCAGGATTAGGTATACAAGTGATCATCATACAGGTAAAGTTTGGGACTCCCTTTGATCCCCACTTTGCCTGGATTGAGACCAGGTCCCCTCACTGATGTTGTGTCTCTCCTCACCCCACCCCCACCCTCCCCACCCTCTCCATCCCCTCATCCTCCCCACCTCGCCCACCCTCCCCATTCTCCCCAACCCCCCTCTGCCCTCCCCACCCCTTTATCCTTGATTTCTTTGAGAAGTGTTGTGTAGGTCTCAGTGCAAAAGCATTTCACTTCTTTTATTCAGTGAATGCCAAGGTATTTTAATTTCTTTGTGACTGCTGTGAAGGGAATTGTGTTTTTTATTTGGTTCTCAGCCTTCATGCTGTTGGTGTATAGGAGTGCAACTTTAAAAAAAAATTTATCTTCATTTTCTCTGGTGTGTGTGCAATGAAGAATAATTTAATTTCCTCTTTTACTATTTGAATACTCTGAATTTCTTTCTCTTGCCTTATTGTTCTTGCTAGGGCTTCTAGTACTGTGTAAATAGGAGTGGGTATCCTTGTCTTGTTCCAGTTTTGGGGGAAATGCTTCCAGCTTCTGCATATTAAGTATGATGCTCTGTTATAGATGGTTCTTATTATTTTGAGGAACGTTCTTTCGAGGTTTAGGTGTTTGAGGGCTTCTATCAAGAAGGGTTGTTGGATTTTACTAAATGCTTTTTCTGTGTCTAATGAGATAATCATGTGGTTCTTGGTTTTACACCTGTTTATGTGATGTGCTATATTTATTGATTTGCATACGTTGAATCAGCCTTTTATCCCAGGAATGAAGCCCACCTAATCATGATAAATGATCCTTGAAATGTGCTGTTGATGTGATTTGCTAGAATCTTGTTGGAAATTTTTGTATTTTTGTTCATCAAGGAAATTGGCTTCTAGTTTTTAAGGTTTTTTTGTTTTTGTTTTTTATCTTTTCCTTGTTGGGTCTTTTTGAGGTTTCAGGATGATATTGGCTTCATAGAATGAGATAGGGAGAATTCCTTCTCGATTGCTTGGGTACTTTCAGTAGGATTAGTATCAGCTCATTCTCATTCTTGTACATCTTGTAGAATTCAGCTAAGAAACCATCTGACCCAGGGTTTTTTTTGGCAAAGAGGTTTCTTATTACTGAGCTCATTTTTTGGATTGTTATTGGTCTGTTTAGGGTTTCAATTTCTTCCTGTGTTAATCTTGGGAGGTTATGCTATGCCAGAATTTCCTCAAGATTTTCTAGTTTATTCACATACAGATTTTTGTGGTAACCTCGGATAATCTTTTGTTTTTCTTCAGGGTCACTTGTAACATCACCTTTTTCATTTCTAATGGTGTTTTTTCCCATTTTCTTCCTCTTTTGGGGGTTAATCTGGCCATAAGTCTATCAATCTTATTTATCCTTTCAAAGAACCATGTTTCATCCTGTTGATCCTTTATATGATTTTTTTTGGTCTCCATTTCTTTTAGCTGTGTGTTTATTTCAATTTTTAATTTATTTTTATTCTGGGGATTTTTATTTTTCTACTAATTCTGGCATTTGATTGCTCTTGTCTTTCCAATTCCCTTAGGTGCTCCCTTAGGAACTCTTGTTCTTTCCAGCTTGTAAATTTTCTGCTGAGAAGTCTGCTGCAAGTCTGATGGGTATTCCTCAGTAGGTGATGTATCCCTTCTGACTAGCAGTCTTTAGAGTTTTTACTCCTGTGCTCACTTTGTAAAGACAGATTATTATGTGTCTTGGGGATGGTCTTCTCATGCAATACCTCACAAGAGTTCTCTGAATCTCTTGCATCTGCTGGCCACCTCTCTAGTGAAATACGAGAAATTTTCTTAGATGACATCTTGGAAGGCTTGTTCCAGGGTGTTCTCAGTTTCCCCTTCTCTTTTTTTTTTTTTTTTTTTTTTGAGTTGGAGTCTCACTCAGTCACCCAGACTGGAGGGAAGTGGCATGCTCCCGGCCACCACAGCCTCAACCTGCTGTGCTCTGGCGATCCTTCCGCCTCAGCCTTCCAAGTAGCTGGAACTACAGGCGCGCGCTACCACGCCTGGCTAATTTTTGATTTATTGTAGAGATGAGGTCTCACCAAGTTGTCCGGGTGGGTCTCAAACCCGCGGGCTCAGGCAATCCACTCACCTCGGCCTCCCAAAGCGCTGGGATTACAGGCTGAGCCACAGAGCCCAGCCCCTTCTCTCTTAGGGATGCCAGTCAACCCTAGATTTGGTCTCTTTATATAATCCCACAGTTCTCAAAGGCTTTGCTCATTCTTCCTATGCCTTTTCTCCTTGTTTCTGTTGGCCTGGGTTAGTTCAATAGTCTAATTCTCAAGCGCTGAGATTCCTCTGCCTTGGTTGATTCTGCTGTTAAGGCTTGCTTTTGAAATTCCAGGAAAGAATTCTTCATTTCCAGAAGTTCAGTTTGATCCTTTCTCTGATCCAGATCAGCTTTCATTCCAAATTGTTTTCATGACTGGATGATCTGTGTGTGCACTTTTGGATCTCTATATGTCTTTGCCATCCATAGCCTGAATTCTATGTCCATAATCCGGGACAGGTCATTCTGGATGGATTAATTGCTTAGGATCTGGGAAGCTCTTTCATGGATGTCAATTCCTTAAGGCTTTAGGGATTGTTGGTGTTTTTTCACTGGTTCTTTCTCATCTGTGAGGTCAGACTCTTCTCTTCTTATTCTTTGTTATGTTATTATTAGTTAAGGTTGCTACTGTTGTGGTGACAGTTTGTTGCTATTTTCATTTTTTGCCTGACCTCCCTCTTCTTGTCCACCCATGGCAGGTGGGCAGCATTGGCAGGAAGGGTGGTAAACTATTGAGAGACCATCTGCAATTGTTTCATCAGTGCAGTCTGGTAGGAACAGGCAAGACCTTTCCTCTATTTCAGAGACTGTCCCCTCCCTCCAGCACTGGTGACAGGAGCTCTGGCTGGAGTTTCAGTGGCTCATCAAACTGCATGTCTTATCAGCAGGATTGCAGGCAGCCAGAAGGGGCCCTCTGACTCAGGTGCTCTTGGGGTATGGAATGGCCTCCTCCCATGTAAGCAGGACCACTTTTTGTTCCCAATGTCTGAAGAAAAGCATTGGGGGTTTGTTATTTCTCTATCTGTCCACAGGTGGGTGGGGCCACTGCCACCACTATACTGTGCAAAGGCACCCACCTTTTAGATCCCACCCTGCTCTGTGGAAGGGGCTATGGCAACAATAACAGTCCCCTGAGGGCAAGCCACATTTGCAACCCCACCTGGGGCTGCAATGACTGCTGTAGCTGGAGAAATGTCCCCAAAGTGGTCTGTCATCCCTACTGGCTGCTGGGGAAGGAAAGAGGGACGGGCACCCACATGGCACAGACCACCCTGGCAGGTTGTTTTCCACACAGCCTCTCTGTGGGTTGGGGTTGGTGATCATGGTGCTGGGCCTCCTGGGAACTGTGGTTTTCCCAGCTCCACGTAGCTCCTGCTGGTTCTTCTGTTTTTATTTAGGGCAGTGCTCTATACCTGGCCATGCAGAAGGGTGCAGGGTGGAAGGGGAAGGCCTGGGCTGTCTCTCCCTTAGCTGAGACTACAGAGACTTGCATGATGTGTTTAGAGAAGAAAAGTTGTCATTTTCACTCCCTCACTCCTTTCATTTCCAAAGGTGCTCTCTCCATCTTGTGTTGGGGATGCTTCCTGGGGTACCCGGGGGCTTGGAACTGTTCATTCTTTGCATTCCTAGATGACTGCCTGATAGACTTCAGCTGGGGTTTTCAGTTCAACCCTCAAAGGTCTAGGTCTGCTCCTCCATATAGGTTTTTCTGCTGAGAGCTGCAATGTGCAATATCTTCAGTTGCCCATGTTGGCCCTCCCCCTCAAATCTGACTATTAAAAGCCTATTTATCACTCCAGGTCCAGGGAACATACCACACTCTATATGAAGGATTCTCTGATCTTTGTAGTCTCATGAAGAATTTTCCTCCTCTGAACTCTCTGTGTGTTACTTCATGAAAGTGTCATATATGCCCTGTGTTATTCAGTTGCTACCCATCTTTTATCTTCGAATATATAGTATGTTCCTTGAATACAGGAATAGTTTCTTATTTTTTTGTATTCCCCACACTACTGACATGTTGCATTTTGAAAAATAGAGGCTCCAAAAAGAATTATTGACTTATGAATGCACGAATTAAGTTAAAAAATTAATTGATGCTGGATGAAATTGGCCTGGTACAGCGCCCAAAAACTAATTGAATAACACATTTGAGTAGCAATAGGTTTGTGCACAGAGGAAAGTACTCTATTTTCTCTTTTTCTTAAATTACAGTTGCTTTATATACTTTGTACTGTAAGATCATGAATTACTGTGAGTTCTGAGTACTATGAGCACTGAATACAGCAAACAAAGTCACGAATAAAATATGAAGACTCGCTATTCATACTTATGCCTTGATTTATCCTTAGCTCATGCAGCTTGCAAAGAGGTGAGTGACAAGCTGGCTATTTGATGTTTCAGACTCCTTTTCCCTCTCTTTGGAGAGGAACAGAGGGAATTCTTCAGGAAGGAGGGCAGTTTTGAAGGCAGAAGAGTGCAATACAGTGAAGAAACACAGGAGGGAGCCCTTTTTCATCCCAGTCATAGAAAAGAAAAAAAATGTGCCCTTTGTTATACAAGGGCTGAGTTCTCCCTAACTCCACTTACTAACACAGATATTCACTTTGCCTTTTTAAATTTCAAAAACATGTAAAATAAGTAACAATTATAAGATGATTATAGTGACTTATCAAGATTTTATCTAACACAAACATCCTAAAGTTTTGTTCTTTTTTATGCAAGAAACGACAAACTGAATTAATTTTATTAAGTAGTAAATATGTATCTGTACTTATATGTATATGTGTAAACTGTGCATACTGTTTAGCATTTTATGTGTTTTGGTGTGTGCGCTATGATTTAAGGGAAAATATCCTGGCCTAAGACTCAGCAGATCTGAATTTAATCCCATTTATCTCATTTCATGACTTTGGTTAATAAATAATTTTATCCTTCTCTATCTCAGTTCGTAGACTCAAAGGACTGAGTTAGATGATTTCTAAGGTTCTCTTCAGGCTAAATAGTTTACTGAGACTATGAACTATTATAGTCTTAGTAAATCTTTGATAAATATTTGGGATATGACTATCAAATAGATATAGCTTATAGGTCCCTCAGTAGAAGAATCAATATAAAATTTAATATGCTGAAGACGCAGTTTTTTTTCTTTTTTGAGTTGGAGTCTCACTCTGTCACTCAGGCTGGAGTGCAGTGGCACACTCACGGCCACCCCAGTGTAGACCTGCTGGGCTCTGGGCTCTGGCGATCCTTCCGCCTCAGCCTTCCAAGGAGCTGGGACTACAGGTGTGCGCTACCACACCCAGCTAATTTTTTATTTATTGTAGAGACGAGGTCTCACCAAGTTGCCCGGGCTCGTCTCGAACCCACGGGCTCAGGCAATCCCCTTGCCTCAGCCTCCCAAAATGCTGGGCTTACAGGCTGAGCCACTAAGCCTAGCTGAAGATACAATGCTTTAGCAACTAGGAGTGGATACAGAGGTACTTGCACTTTGAGGTCAAAATATTTTTGTGGGTTTTCTATACAAGTATATTACTCAGATGGTCTTGAGGTAACTGACTCATTTTTAGTGGCTGGGTTAGTCTATAAATACATGAAGACATTACTTGATCTTTTTGATTAGTGTGCTGGCTTAGCTGATCTAAGGATATGTTCTTTTTTTTTTTTTTGCGTGTGTGGTAGGAAGTTGGGCTGGAGGTTGAAATGGTTGTTTTTGTTTTGTTTTGTTTTGTTTTGTTTTTAGCAGTATTTTTTAAGTGTGTGTATCTAGAAAGTAAATAATCCTTCACCAGATTGAAGATACAGTTTGAAACACTCACACGATAATGATCTCAAGTGGGGACAGACAACATTATGGCTGTAATGCTGAGCTGAGCTGCTTTTGTCCCATCTCCAGCCTGCAGATGCAGTTATCATGCTGGCTCTCAGCATCCACGCTCCACCCCATTTCATGTGAGACTTTTCATTCTCCTGCCACCTTCCTCATCTTGCCCTCTTTATCTCCCAGGTGCTGGGTTTCTCCTATTCCTCTAACAAGGCAAAGGAAAAGTAAAGTTACCTGACTAACAAGGAAAGTGGAAATTGAGAAAAATTATGAGAGGATGAGGCTCAAGAGGTTGTTTTCTGGGGGAGAGTGACAGAAATGTGGTGGCTTTAGTGGTTTTAGAAAAGAAATGCAAAAGAGTAACCTGGGGGGGTCTCATGAGTGTAAAGCACTGGTTTTGTCATTGAGAAGGGGAAAGATTTCTATGGAAAATAATGTAAAATATGTAATCATCGTTTAAAATATTTAGAGCAGATAGATACTCTAAAGCTTAGGCATGAACTTCCTTTGTTTCTCCCTTCATGCATTAATTCCCTCCACAAACAGTGAGCACCTTCTATGTGTCAGGCAGGCCCCAGGCACTTGGTATCAACGTTGAATCGGGTGTGGTTCATGGTTGCAAGATTACTGGGGTCTAGATAGGAAAGTAAATAGCTAAACACATAAGATTGGAGAATAGGCATGTACCAGAGATAATGGTGGCACAAGGGAGGAGTACTGGTTTTTCAGGCTGGTTGAGGGAGGACGGGCATTGCAAGCAGACGGAAAAGTTTTGCAACTGTACAGGGATAACAATGGCACAGTGAGTTGAGGGAACTAAAAGTTGTTTGGTGTTATTGAAGATCAAAGTTCAAGGAAAGGAGTGGAGGGAGGTGAGGCTACTGAATCAGGGATGAGTCAAACCTGGAGAAGCTTTGTGAGCTGTGTTAAAAATGCTTGCCAGTTTGTGTTGAGGGTGACTTGTTTCACCCTTAACGTACAGGGAAAACGTGTCATTTGTTGTGGGGGGAAATGGTGGGATTAACACTTTAGAGAAATCACTGTAGAAACTCAAATACAATGTGAGTGAGATAAAAATGAAGGCAGAGAGATCAGTTAGGAGGCTCTAGACAAGAAAGAATGAGGACGGATTGAGAATAATGCTTATATAAGAGCAAGCCAAACCATACCCACCCTCTCTGACTTTTGATTTTGTATAAAACTCTTCACAATAATCCATACTTATGCTTTGAGTTTGGGAGCGTTTTTCTAATTTTATTTTATTTTATTTTAAAGTTATAGGGTACAAGTCAGGATTGCATACGTAAGTGGTTTAGGTACAGATGATGTTTTGGGTCTCCCATTGGACCGCACTTGCCTGGGTTAGGATCAGGCACCCTTATTAACGTTATGTGTCTCCTCCCCCCAGCAGTGTCCTGCTACTGCCAATCCCTTTCTTGTAGTATTATGATAGGTGTCCAGGGTCCACTTACTCAAATTGTGCTTCCAAAAACATACCTGCACACACATGTTTATTGCAGCATAATGAGAGTTTCTATGTCAGAGTTGTCATTAGGGTTAAATGGGCTACAAGACCCTTAGTGAGAATTCAACAAAATGTTAGCTAGTTGTCCAATAAATACTTATCTCATGAATTATATCACTAAGCCCATGCTGTATACACTATTACTCCTATTATGCAAATAAGATCATCCAAGCTCAGGGTGGTTAAATAATTTTCCCAAAGTCATGCAGTTTAATAAGAAACAATGTCAAATCCAAACACAAATCCATCTTCAAATCACCTTCCATTTTTGCCTCTGCCAGGAAGTTTTTGTCTGAACTTCCAGTCTGGGTCAAGGGTCTCTCCCCTTGTGCTCTCATGACCTCTGTATTAATGTGTATTAATATGACTTTCTTCCTGGTTAAGACTTTTCCTTGAGGCTGCGAGTGAAGCATCTCTGTAAGCTCAGAGTCTAGCCTAGCATCCCACATGTAGTAGGCCTCTGGTGAGTGCTGAGTGAATGGGGAACACAAACCCCAGCAGACAGAGAGCTGGGGAGGCTGGGCCAAGGTGGAGCCTGGTGGGAAAGTCTGTCCCATGGTTTTCAGATTGGAACAGGAAGCATCTTGGAAATTGTCCCAGGAAATACTCTTCTCCTTTCATTCCTGTTGCAGAGAGGATTTGTAAATGTGGTTCATAGGTCCCTTGGGGCTTCCAAAATTTTGTCAAGGTGTCTAGTCCTCCCTAAACTCTTGCCAAGAAGACAAGGATCTCCCAGGTGATCACTTAGAGATAAGCAGGAATCTGATCACAGTAATTATTCCATCAGGAAGTCATGCTAGAGTGGCAGAAGCTTCTAAGGACTGTTAAGAAATATGAGAAAAAGCAGGCAGGAGACAAAAAGTGGGCCAACAATACTGAAAATGTGGGGAGCTTCTATTTTGACTTTATTTTATTTTTTGAGTTGGAGTCTCACTCCATTGCCCAGACTAGAATGCAGTGGCACACTCATGACCACCAGAGTGTCAACCTGCTGGACTCCCGCGATCCTTCTGCCTCAGCCTCCCAAGTAGCTGGAACTACAGGCTCGTGCTACCACGCCTGGCTAAGTTTTTTTATTTATTGTAGAGATGAAGTCTCGCCAAGTTGCCTAGGCTGATCTCGAACCCATGGGCTCGGGCACTCTTCTCACCTTGACCTCCCAAAGTTCTGGGATTACAGGCTGAGTAACTCATATAACTCGTATAACTCGTAACCCACTCATGTAACTCTACACTCTACTGAGCTTCTAACGATAGTGGTAATCACATTCATTCCCAGCTCTTTTGAACACCTGTGCTGTAGACCGATCTCACATGTTATTGAAGAGTACAGTTTCTGGAATCAACATTGCCTGAGTTTAAAATTTGCTCTGTCAAGTACTAGCTGTGTTATCCTAGTAAAATTATTTAGTCTCTCTGTTCCTCACTTGTTTTACCTATTTTTGTTTGTTTAAGTCGGTTTTATTTTGTTACCCATGCTGGAGTGCAGCAGCACAATCACGGCTCATTGCGGCCTCAAACTCCTGGACTCAGCGATCCTTCTGCCTCGGCCTCCTGAGTAGCTGGGACTCCAGGTATGCACCACTACGCCTGGCTAATATTTCAATTTATTTGTAGAGATGAGGTCTTGCTATGTTGCCTAGGCTGGTCTTGAACAGCTGGGTTCAAGCAGTCCTCCCACCTTGACCTCCCCCAAAGTGCTGGGATTATAGGCATGAGCCACCACACCTGGCCTACTTGTATTACTTGTAAAATGGGGATGATACCTGCTTTTGTCACAGGAGTAAATAAATAGTACATAAAGTGCTTGGGACAGTGGTCTATCACATAGTAAAGAAGTAGGCAATGGCTTCCTTAAACGAGACACTGACTAGAACTTAAAAAAATAGAGTGGACTAGGACAATTTCTGCTCTCAATAAGCTCAGATTTTAGGTTTAAGGTCCATCTATAACAAAAAGTTCGTGTATGTTACCCCAGTAAATTTTTGTTTATTGAAAGGACATGAATGATAAAGCTAAGAAGAAGATGCTGGGGAACATAGTGAAGCAGTGTGTAGTCCAACTCTGGTGGGGGCAGTGACCCATGGAAGTCAGGAAAGGCATCCTAGAGGAGGTGATATTGAAGTGAGTCTCATGGGATAATCAGAGCTAAGTAGAGAAGGTAGAAAACATGTTTTCCAGGCAGAGGAAACATCTTAGCAAATACATGGTGAAAGGATGGTTTGAAAAATGTTGAAAAGTGTGGTGAGGCTATGATGTTGGGTGGGTGAGTGAGGAACAGTCACTCTGCTTCTTAAAACTCCCTCAGTGGTATCCCATAGCTCTTGGGATACAGACCAGACTTCCATACACAACCTGTTAAGAGTCCTAGGCCCTGCCCTTCCCCTCTCAACCTCCCCTGATGCCACCCTCTATGCCTTAGCTACACTGGCTGTCTAGGTCCAGTTCTTTCGGAGCCACAGATTCAGATGCAAGTGGTTCTCTAAATGTTCTCAGGAGAGAGCAGGCGAAGCAAGAGAGGGAACAGGAAGAAGCCAAGTCAGAGGATGATTTAGGTGAAGATTCAGCCCCAGCTTAATCTGGCAGGAAGCTCTGGTGTAGAAATGATATCCTGGAATGTGTCCTGTGTTCTTCCACATTAGACGGTTATTGGCACCGGGTACCCAAGGAGCAGGTGAACACACAGGCACTGCTGGCTCTGGGTACAAATGTGGTGTCTCCAGTGCTCGAGGCCAAGCCTCTGAAGGTGGCAGAATTAAGTAAGCTGCTAGCAGCAAAACCCATGGAGGAAGAAGGAATCCCAGAGCATGAGGGCAGAGGGTAGGCTGAAGAAGCAATAATGTCCCTCACTCTGACCTTCCCTGAGTACATCAAATGCTCCCTGCTCTCTTCCTTCCTGCCACCTGCTGACCATGGCTCAGAATCCTCTCTCCCCTAGCCCATCTGGCTAACTCCTTCCATTTTCCCCATCACAGCTAAACGGCAATTCCTCAAAGAAGTAGTCTGACCACCAAGACGGAGTTAGGCTCACGTATCGTTTGTTCTCAATGCACCTTACATTTTCCTGCCTGGAACTTCATAGTAAATTGTAATTAATTACACATGTTAATTAGTCCCTATGTTTTAAGCAGAACTCCGCCATTTGCAAATGATGGAAAAACAACTCAAACTAGCTGAAGCAAAAAAAAGGAACATGGCTTCTGTAGCTGGAAAGGGCGTGGGGAGTGACTCCAGAAGGGAAGACAGATTGCAGCCACCAGGGCCTCAGGGCGAGGACAGGGGCCTCCACACAGCTAGGCTCTTTCTCTCTTCTCATCTCTAAGCCCTGCTTGGCCTCCTTTTCTGCTATTGAACAGATGGAGGGAGGGCCTCACTGACATCTACAACTGCTGGAAAGATCTGGTTACCCTGCTTGAGTATCATGTGCATCCACAGAACTATCTTTACCTAACACATGGAGATGGGCTACTGTGATTGACTGGGCTTTGGTCATGTGTTCACCCAGCTCAGCACTGCCGTTGGTGGTGCCTGTAGAGTCACATGACCTCCAGGGGCAGTGTTAGTCCTCAAAGAAAGTGTGGGAGAGGGGCTGGGCATACAACTTTTTTTTTTTTTTTTGAGTTGGAGTCTCACTCTGCCACCCAGACTGGAGTGCAGTGGCACACTCACGGCCACTGCAGCCTCGATCTGCTGGGCTCAGGTAATCCTTCCAGCTCAGCCTTCCAAGTAGCTGGGACTACAGGCGTGCACCACCACGCCCGGCTAGTTTTTTGATTTATTGTAGAGACAAGGTCTCGCCAAGTTGCCCAGGCTGTTCTCAGACCTATGGGGTCAGGCAATCTTCCCACCAGTGTTGGGATTATAGGCGTGAGCCACCTCACCTGGCCTGACATTTCTTTTTAAATGCTGTATTCCACAAAAATACCTATAGATGTTGCCTACTGTGTGTCAGCCCCTGTTCTAGGTCATAAGGGATATGAAAGTAAAGAAAATGCAAGTCCTAGTTTACATTAGAGCTTATACTGTAATAGGGAAGACAGAAAAAAAGCACATTAATCATAAATGGGTCAGATGTGCTCTGGAGAAAAAGCAGGGTACAGAGGATGGGGGTGTAGAGGGGAGACTATATTCTACAGGATGGTCAGAGATGGCATCTTGGTAGATGGTAAGGCAGGTGCCAGGTGGTGAGGATCTCCTGTGCAGTTCCGATGGAACTGAGCTGTGTCCTCATGCCTGGTCTTCTCCTTCCTATCGTTTCCTCCCTCCATTTCTCCCTCCCTTCCTCCCTTTGTAGTTGTTCTTAAAATGTACTTTTATTTAGACTGTATGTATCAGGATGCCCAGTGGGACCAAGGTACTTGCTAAAAATGCAGGGTCCCAGGCCTCTCCCAAGACCTGCAGATTCAGACTCTCTGTATTAGAAACCAGCTCCCCATGTGACTCGTAGGCACATTCAAATTTAAAAACCGACTGTCTGAGGCAGTGATGAGATCAGAGAAGCTCTGAACAGGGCTGCTGTGGAGGTCCTAGAGACAGAGAGAGAATGTGTAGCTGGAGATGGTGCAACCGAGGGAGGATTTTCAGGTGGCACATGGATAGGAGTCGGTGACTGGTCAGGTGTGGAAGTGTAGTAGAGGGAGCGGTTCAAAGGTTCCCTGTGCTCTGGCTAGGGCAGCTGGACTGGGGGAAGAGATACCATTCACCCAAACAGGAACCATGGACATCACTAACCTTGTGCTTCTTTCTTGAAATGCTCTACATCCAAGGAATGATTTTAGAGTCACATATTACAAGGATATCATTTGATTATATCCAGCAGATGAATATAAAATCATTAATTGTTTCTTTTATTTCTCCTCTTCCTAGTGTTTATTCTTTTTTGAGTTTCTGAACCGTTATCTGCAAGGGTTGGTTTTAACTGCATGTCTTTCTAATTTCTGACTCCAATGGGATTCATTTGCCAAGGGGAGAGCAATAAGAAGGAGCCAGTTTTATCTCCGTGGCCTGGAGTGAGAGATGGGGAAGGTTGCTGAAGCGCTGAGAGACTTGACGTATTAAGAATATGGTGGTCAGAACTTCTGGTTGTTTCAACTGGGAATCTTGGGTGAAGTTGGCTGCTCTGTTGAGGGGAAGTTCCCATTCCATCACACCTGTATGGAACCTATAGGATAAGGGATATTTCCTTATTGCCCTTCACTCTCCCCTCAAACTCTAGTGGATATGTCCTAGGTACATCTGGCTAATAATTGGGTATGAGAATTATATCACATAATGCTTGTACAATTCTTGGCCCTCGGTATAATTCATACATTTTCTCAGTGAAGTAGGTTATTAGCCTAATTTTGCATGTTCAGAGAAGTGAAGTGACTTGTCTGAGATCACTCAATGAAGATGAAGATCTGGCTTCAAATCTTGGCCGGTTGGATTCTAAAATTTATGTGATTTTCACCACCGAGCAGGTGAGGACAGGGCAAATTGTCATGACCTCAGTAAAACAGGCTGGAGTTGGGGTGGCTTCTTTTCCAGAAAGAAAGACCATGACTACTTTGAGAAGCTGAAGCAGCAGTTGGATATCCTCTCCCCAGTGGTGGCCCTTTTCACCCTTTTCAGACCACAGACTGCAGGTCCTCTGCTTGTTGGCATCCAAATCAAAATTCTCTCCGATATTTGTTCAATAACTCAGACATGCTAAGGTTAGCTGTCTTATAAATTATGGAACAGATTAACTGAGTTAGGCCAGAGGCATAAATAACTGAGACTCTCCACCCAGTGACAGGACACAAGGTTGGAGGCAGCAAAAACACAGGAATAGTGACAGAAAACCAGACCATCTTCCTCAGAAGAAGGCTGACAGGGAAGAGGAAAATAGATGAGAATGGGGCAAGGAAGGAGGGATTTCCAGGAAGAGGGGATGACAGTGCAAAAGAAACAGGCCTTGGGGAAGAGGAGGGGCTTTGTGGAGGCAGAATCTCTGGTCACTGGGGAAGATGGTAACTTGGAAATGTCTGTGGGACTCCAGTGGAGGCGTCTGATGAGTGACTGAACGCACAAGTTACCACTTAGCTGTTAAGGTATTGGAAGAAGCTAGAATACATAAGATATGAGTGGTAGCTAAGACCATGGGGTAAAACAAAGTCATGGAGATCATGTAGAATGAGAAGAAAATTGGTGAGGGTGGAACACCAGCATTTAATGTACAAGAAAAGACGAGTCAGTCAGAGACTGAGACAGAAAGGTTAGAACCAGAGAGGCAAAAGTTCTGTCAGAGATCAGTGAGAAATGGAATCGGAAGAAGGACATAATCAATGCCAAATGTGGGAAAAGAAAGTAGAGGAAAAATACCCTGATTTCTCTCTCCCCTGCCCACCCATCTCCCACTGGATGGACCCAATCTGAAGTTAACCAACAGCGTGTCCCATGTGATGCAATCACAGAATTTAACTCTCCAAGAAAGTCATCTTCTATTTTCTACATTCTGGAAATAAGGCGGGGGGTGGGGGGGCGGGGTTGGAGAACATAAAATGCACATGGAACAGTGTCGAATAATATTAAGGATTCTTCAGTGGAAGTCTTTGATGTCTTTGGAGGAAGAAGTTTTGATAGAGTAATTAGGGGAAAAGTTCGATCTTGGGTGAAACGATCACAAAATTAGATTATTTTTCAAGAAGTTTGACTACAAAGACGGCCAGTGAGCTGGGACATGAGGTGAATATGTTTTGTTTAATTTTCCAAGTGTGCCTTATATCTTTTGGTTGTCCAAGCAACTTCCTAGTGTTAGACTGTACCAGGCTGGATTTTGGTTTTTTCTCTACCTATACTTGCTATATTGATGACCTCATCCATTCAAAATGCCATCTATATGGTGATAAATCCCAAATGTATATCTCCACCAGGATCTCTTTCCTAAACCCAAGTCATACACATCCCAAATTCAAAAAGTCACAAACGTCCTCCTAAATCTGCTCCATCTGCAACCTCTCTCATCTCAGTGGAAGCAACTTCATGTTTTCTTCTTCCCTGCATGAAATCGTCCTTGGTTTTGCTCTTTCATATCTAATTTCCAAGCCCTCAGGAAATCCTGTTGGTTCCACTGTCTGTATTCAGAATGTTACTTCTTCTCACCATCTCTACCTCTGTTACTGTAGTCCAAGCCACCATCCTCACTATCCTTGCTTGAATTAGTTCAATGGTGTGCACAAATTCTGCCTTTCCTTAATCCTTAAAGTCTGTTCTCAACACAGAATCAAGAAATGCAAGTCAGATAATGTCACTCCTCTGTTCAAAGCTCTAGTATAAATCCCATTTCACTCAGTCAAAGTCAAAGTCCTTTAGTGGCCTACATGATCTGTGTCCTCATATTTTTCTCTCTGATATCATCTTCCATTAACCTTGCCCACACTGCACTCTGACCTCACTGGCCTCCTTGCTGTTTTTTTCCAGGAAGCTCCCACTTGGGGGCTTTTGCATTGACTCTTCCTTCTGCCTAGAATGTTCTTCCACCAGGTATTCATATGGTTAACCTCCTGCTATGGTTTGAATGTGTCCCCCAAAGTGTATGTATTGGAAAGTTAATTCCCAATATAACAGTGTTAAGAGATGAAAACTTTAAGAGTTGATTAGGTCATAAAAGCTCTACCATCATGAATGAATTAATGCTGTTCTTATGAGAATGGTGTTGTCACTGTGGAGTGGGTTTCTGATAGAATGAGTTCTGCCTTCTTACAACACTCTTTGTCTCTCTCTTTCTCTCATGTGTGCACTCCTTTGTCCTTCTGCCTTCTGCCATGGTATGACGCAGCACACAGACCCCCACCAGACGCCAGTGCCAGCCTCTTGAATTTCCCAGTCTTTAGAACCATGAGTCAAATTAATTTATGTTCATTATGAATTATCCAGTCTGCGTTATCCTGTTATAGCAGCACAGAATGAACGAACACATCTTCTCACTTCCCGAAATCTCTTCTCAAATGTCTCTTTCTCAGTGAGGCTTACCCTGACTACCCTATTTAGAATCACAACCTATCCACCTTGCCGTTTCCCACACTTTTGACTCACTTACCCTCCCTTCTGTGTACTCACAGGGTTGTTTATTAAGAGGAGTAGTTGAGAATGCCTGTGTGAAGTATCCACCAAATGTGCAATCCTGCTACCTTCATGAGAGAAGCCCTGCAGTCTGGCTGGCGCCCTGGATGAGAATGAAATAGGAGGGTGTGGGAGGCCCCTCTTGGCTGTTCAAGCTCTGTTTTCTCACACAGCCTACAACCTCATTATCCACACGCAGGAGCACAGGCACTCGCCTCAGGGTACTTGCAAAGAGGAATGCCTGTGAGGCAGACAGGATACTGAGGCAAAGCTAGCAGCTGGCAGGAGGGGGCTGGTCCTGATTGCCTGATGTCATCACCTGCAGGGAGCTGGAGGAAGGGCCCCAAAGCAGGAACCCCAGCCATGGAGACCCAAAGGAAGTCCAGTTCATCCAGGCCCCCCTGCTCATGCATGGGGGAGGGTGATTTAGAGCTCACAGAATGTGCCCAGCCTCCTCTCACTTCCAGAAGAACACACCTGTTATTGGAGCAAAGTGTTAGTTCTGCACACATTTGTGCCATGCACTGGACAGGAGAGACTGAAGTGGTCCCAGCCTTTAGAGAGCTCTTGTTTAGGGCAGAGAGAGGAATGAGAGCAGACGAGTGAACATTTCCCATTTTGTGTAACTAATAAAGTGCTATGTCTGTGTAAACACACAGATACTACGAAAACACACACAGCAAAGGGACCCTGCTCCAGACTTGGAGGGAAAGCCTAGCAGAAAAGGTAACCTCTAATCTGTATCTTTACTCATTCATTCATTCAACCAGTGTTTGTGGAGAATTAGCCATGTGTGAGGAGGTATTATGTCAGGTGCTGGGGATACAGCCATGAGACCAAAAAGTTTTCTCTGATCTTGAGGAATTTAAGGTCTAAAAGAGAGGACAGATATAAGGCATAAACAAGAAAAAAATTACAATTTGTTTTTTTTTAAAGGTTATGAAGAAAAATAACAAGAACCTAGGTGGAGTGTCTGGGGGAGGGTTTCTCCCATCCCTAAGAAAGAAAGGTTCACAACAAGAGCTGTAGGGTGCCAAGGGTGCAGATATCTAAAGAATGGGTGGCAGAGAGCTTTCTGCACAGAGGCCCTGGGGCAGAAAAAGCCTAGGGAACTGCGGGTAAGTAGGGACAACTTAGAGGAGGTATTCTTGGCATGACATGACTATGAGTATGGAGTCCAGGACCTTCCACATCTCTTCCAAACCCATCTCTCTAGAGCTTTTAGGTTCAAGCCCTGCTCAACTTCATGCCAATCCTTAGGCCATTGGCCTATAGTCCCACATGTCAAATCCCATTCATCCTTCACAGCTATTACCCATTTCATGACCCTTCCTGTAAAGCCTGCAGGCAAAATGGTCACAATCTCCTCTGAGTTTGCAGCATGGAGTTGTTACTCATCTGTTCACATCTATCTCCCTAGTCAGGCTGTCAGGCCTCTGTGTGCAGAGCCCATGGCTTAGACCAGGTAGGTGCTCAATAAATGTGGCCAAGGAGAAAGGGAATAAAGAAAGGATGGAAGGAAAAAAGGAGGAAGGAAGGAGCTAACAAAAGTATAGATAGATATTTAACACTTGCAAAGGATATATTCAGAGATCCTTGTAAATCTAGATATTTGCAAATACTAAGCAATCTAAAATAAATTATTTTTGCCACAAAACTTTTTCTAAGAACCCTTGCTTTCCTAGTCTCCATTACTTTTTCTTCCCTTCCATCACCAGTATTAGCTCATGGCTTTCTTTTTTAGGACCATGATTCACAGAGGAAACTATTTTTGGTACATTTTTAGGAATCAATTCCTGAACACTACCTTGTAAACTTCAAAAGTCATGCTGAGATCTGGATGCTAGGATTCCCAAACCCACTCACTGGCAAAACAAATGGTTTTCAGAAACCAAATTAATTATGCTGAAAAATGACAGATTACTATGTGTTATAGACCTCAGGAATCACCAAAAATAGTGCAGAGAATGCTAATGTCTTCCACGTTCACCTGTAAGGGGTGAGGAGCGCTTCTGGAAAGACTTGGCAACTAGTTCCCTTCTTCAGATGCCACTCACTCTCACACTCACTGGGCCACAGGTTTAGCTAAGTACTTGGTTACTAAGGAAACCCAAGTTGTCAGTACTGAGCCTTATGGGAATAATGGTGATTTATTTAGGAAAAGCAAGGTTTGTCACTTTAAGCTTACTGCTACAAAATTGCTTTTTGATTACCTCCCTCCTTATTGTATTGTCTTGTCACAATAAACTACAAGAACAAGTGGCAAGGTTAATAATTATGGGCTCCATTCTTGTCACTCTCAGGGCCCAGCAAGGTCATGGCTGCAGCCTGAGTGTGGTTGGCAGGCTTCTTCCTCATCTGCACCCTCTGGAGAAGAGGGCTTCGCAGAGACTCCTGACTTTCCACTGCCCCAGGCTACTTCTGGAGCCAGAGAGTTCCTCAGAATAAGCCTTCCTGATTTTTTTTTTAAACCTATACAATCTCTTTATTTCAACTTCCTTCTCTGGTTCTCCCAATTCTAAATACAACCCAGACCCCATCAAATGACGGGGTTGAAATAATCCACTCAGGCCTGCAGTTTGCACCCTCAGTCAGGATACCTTATTGAGTAACTACCAGGTGCCACAAGCTGTGCCAGACTTTTCATATAGGTTACCTTATTTTGTCCTCACAACCACCTACAAGATGGACGTCGCTATGATCTGAAGCTGAGTGTGCATGGGCTTTGCGTTCCCCCTCCAAATTCATATGTTGAAATTCTAACTTCCAAGGTATTAGGGGGTGGGACTTTTGGGAGGTGATTAGGTCATGGGGGCAGAGCCCTCATGAATGGGACTAGTGGCCTTATATAAGAGGCCACATCTCTGGGCCATCACTTTCTTCTGCCATGTGAGGGGACAATGAAAAGACTTCAGGGATTCTGTATGGGATCTATGAACCAGAAATTAGACCCTTACCAAATACCAGATTTGCTGGTGCCTTGATCTTGGACTTCCCAGCCTTCAGAACTGTAAAATAAATATTTGTTTTTTATAATCTATCCATTTTATGGTATTTTGTTATATCAGCATAAATCAACTAAGACAGATGTCATTATTATACCTGCTTTACACCCCAAGAAAGCAAAGCTCAGGGAATGTGGTTGCTTGCCCCTGGCCACAGGTTCATAAGTGGAGATGCCCGGATTGAACCATTCAGCACTGCCAGGCCCTTTCTTCCTCTTCTTGCAATCCCACTACTTAGCATCTATGAACTACCTCTACACCAAACCCCTTTTTTGGGCTTCCTCCTTCACTGTCCCAGGAGCCCTGGCAGGGTTTACTCAAGAGCATTTCTCAGTCCTCATCTGACATAGTCCATCAGCTGCCTCTGATACAGTTGAAGCCTGTCTTCAGCTGGCTTCCAGGACACTTCACTGTCAGTTATCCTCCTGCCATACTGACTTTCTTTCTCTGTTTCCTTTACTGGTTTCTCCTTGACTTCTGAGCTCCTGGAGGTTGAAGTGCCCCCCAAAACACAGTACTAGATCTTTTTTCCTGTCTTCACTTGCTCTTTTGACAATTTCATTTAGTCTCATAACTCCAGAAGTCATTTATGTCCTGGTGACTTGTTTCCTCCTTTCTTTTAACAAATTGAGGTAAAATTTGCATTCAGTAAGATGAGCAAGTATTATAGCTGGTTGGCTCTTTATGCTACGTGATAACAAAAATATATGCAACCATCAGTGAGATCAAAATATGGAACATTTTCATCACTCCAGAAAGTTCCTTTATACCCCTTTGTAGTTAGCAGCACCCCTTCCCATAGGGGACCCCTTGGCAGTAGATGTATTTTGCTTGTCCTTTAATTTCTTGTATATACTTTTTGTATGTATCTGGTTTATACTGGAAAATTTTAAACATTATCATTCATTTTTCAAATCTAAAATTATTCAAATTTTAAACATCATTCATTATGCTGATAGCTGTTTTATTAAACCTTTTAAAAATTATGGATGATTTCAAATATATCCAAAAGAATGGTATAATAAATGCACATACTCCATCACTTTACTCCCATCTGCTTTCCTCTCTTTTCAATAGACTATTTGGAATCAAATCCCAAACAAAACACTGTTGAACCATACATATTTTAATATATATTTTAATAGATTAGATTTATTGGTTAAACATAATCACATACCATTATCACATCTAAAATTGACAATAGTTTCTCAATATTATCAAATAACTTAGTCAGTGGTTTGTTGAATTGGCATCCAAATGATGCCATAATAATATCTAGTTGATATATAGCTCTTTGATTTCTAAAGTTATGGGTATTTCTTTCTTCTTTTTTTAAATTGTCATTTATTTGTTGGAGAAACTGGGTTGCGACATTGTGAGCTTCTCACATTTTGAATTTTGCTGACTGTATCTGCTTAGTATCTTTAAACATGTCCCTCTGTCTCCTGTATTTTCTGTAAACCGGAGAGTAGATCTGGAGGCTTGATTGGAGCCAGTTTCCATATATTGGCAAGAATATTTCATAGCTGGTGTGTGGCAAGAGGCAAGTCATGTCCCGCTAGTGGCTTTGTGACGCTATTGATGATTAATGCCTGGGATCAATATTTCACTGGGGCTAACAAAATGGTGATCATGTAACTATTATTCCCTCCTAATTTATAGAATACTTCTATAAAAATAAACTTTCCCTCATCAACCATTTGATTACCTGGAAGTGCAATTCATAAAGAAAAGACAGTTTGAGTGCTTAATTATTTTCTCATTTTTCCAGTCTTTCAACAATGAACTTGTTCTTTGGCATGCTCAAAAGGAATGATGATTTTTTTTAGTATCATTATGAATGCATGTATTTCTAAACATATTCTGTGTGTGTCAATTCATTGATTTTAATATTCTTATTGAGTGAATTGTCTGATTTTGGCAGGGAGGAACCCATTCATGCTAAACCAATGACCCTTACATTTTTATCTTTGTTTCAGGCATCTCCTCTGAATTCCAGGCTTACATAACTAACTTATAATCTAACACTCTGAGATAAGGTGTTTCAAACTTAACATTTACAAAGTCAAATACCAGATCTCCAAATTCCTGGCCCTGCAGACTTCCTGATCTCATTCAATGGCAACTGCATCTTTTTAGTTGCTAAGACCCAAATCTTAGAGCTAGGCTTACTTTCCTTTTTGCTTCACACTCAAGATCTAACACAAACTATTAACTCTATTTTCAAAATATATCCACAATTGAATAGCTTTTTTTTTTTTTGAGTTGGAGTCTCACTCTATCACCCAGGCTGGAGTGCAGTGGCATGCTCACGGCTACTGCAGACTCGACCTGCTGGGCTTAGGCGATCCTTCTGCCTCAGCCTTCCTAGTAGCTGGAACTACAGGCACACGCCACCATGCCTGGCTAATTTTTTGATTTATTATAGAAACGAGGTCTCACCAAGTCGCCCAGGCTGGTCTCGAACCCCTGGATTCAGGCACTCCTCTCGCCTCGACTTCCCAAAGTGCTGGGATTACAGGTTGAGCCCCTCCGCCCAGCCTGAATCACTTTTTAACAACTTCATTGCTGCCACCGTGGTCCAAGCCTCCTGTGTCCCCACCTGAGTTGAATTTACAATCTCCTAACTGTTCTCCTTGATTCCATCCTTCCTCCATACAGTCGTCTCAATAACAGTCTTGGTGCCACTGTTCAAGTGTAAGTAAGATCATGACATTATTTAGATCAACACTGCCAAGGGCTCCACATCTCATCTGGAGCAAAAGCCACAGTCTTTAGTAAATCTAGAAAGCTGTTATGTTCTATGCAACTTCTCCTGACCTTGGTCTTATGTATCCCACTCCACCACAGCTCAGCCCTTGGCATCCTCGAAGGGACCAGTGATAAACCCCTTGCCCAGTCTACTACACCCCTTCCCATCTCACTCAGATCTTCTCCACGCCACTTTGTTCCACCTGCTCTACCCTGCCACCTCCCCTCACCCCACTCCATTTTATCTACCCCACCACACTCCACGTACATTGCCTTCCTGATATTCATTGAGCAATCCTGGCATATACTCACTTCAGGGCATTTGCACTCACCGAAGGCATCCTCTTCCCATAGGTATCCTCAAGGTCTACTCTCTCACCTCTTTCAGAGTCTTGGCCAGACCTTTCCTTTGCAATGAGGTCCTTTCTAACCACCCTTTAAAAAATTGCAACCCTGCCACTGCAGCAGCCCTGACCTCTCCCTTACTTAATCTTTCTTCAAAGCACTTATCACCATGTGACAGAGTATAGATTTAATTTTTAAAAAATTTATATTTATTTTTTATTTTATTTACTGCCTTTTCTCCAGATCCTAGATAGAGTCTGGCACAGAGTACGCTCTCAATACTCAATACAAGTTTCTGAAGGCAGGAAATCAAGAAGGTATCTTGTTTCTCTGTCTATCCCCCAGCAGTATCTCCACAAGGGCAGGGCTTCCTTTGTTTTGTATTCCCAACTCCTATATTTGGCAGGTTGTAGATACTTAGTAAACATGTGCTGAATTACTCCCAGTGCTCAGCATGGATCTAGTATGTGGCAGATGCCCTCAATATGGGTTAGCTCTCCTTCCTGCTTCCTAAAGAAGGGAGAGGTCAGCCCTTGCCTGAGTAATAAGAAACATGCAGCATAGGAGAAAGAGCCTGGGCTTGAGGTCAAAAGACCCCTCTGAGTCTGATGTCCACCATTCTCTGCGACATTAGGTGAGACTCTTAACTCCTCTAAGCCTCAGTTTTTTCACTGCAAAAAGGAATGATAATAATCTCCCCAGGAACAATCTTACCAGTATATTGAGAAAAAGAGAAAAGATGTGTGGAAGTGTGTTGCAAACTTGAATTTCTAGCCCTGTGCTCTGGCTCCTCTTCACTCCCCATAAGGACTCTCCCTGTCTTACCTTTCATCAGCATGCAGACAAACTCCAGATCTCTCATTGTTTTGAAGTTCTGTCCTAACCCTGCATCCCACTGCCCTGGCTATTACTCTGTACCTCTCACTTTCTGTCTCTCATTTCTCATGTCTCACTCATCCTTAGATTTGAGGCAAGAAGGCTCCTGCCCCTGACAATCTGTTTGATCAAATCTAATGAATTCTTTTCGGTTTCTAGCTCTGCCATGTTTGACTCTGTTGACCAGTCCTTTGAGAAAATCTCTTTCTTTTTATTTCAATGATAACTCTCCCTTGGTTCCTCCTTAAAAAACAAAACAAAACAAAACAAAAACAACAACAAAAAAACTCCTCTCACTCTCCAAGTTTTTTGTGTTTAAAATATTGAGGATCTCCTCAATTTTGTCCCTCACTCTGTTTCTTTCCATTCTATACAAACAGCTTTCCTTGGCAAGTTCTTTGCCCTGAAGCAAAGAACTTGTTACTGTTTCTCTTTTTCCTTCCTTTCGACTTGAACTGAAAAGTCAGTTCTTCCTGATCTTGGGCCTGCTGGCATCTAGACTGGAACCTTTGGCTCTCCTGAGTCTCTAGCTTGTCAACTCATCCTGAAGATCTTGGGATTTGTTAGCCTCCAAGATCACGTGAGTTAATTTCTCAAAATAAATCTCCTTACACACACAGAGAGAGAGAAGAGAAGAGAAGATAAGATAAGAGAAGAGAATGAGAGAGAGAGAGAGAGAGAGAGAGAGAGAGAGAGAGACAGGGACTCCCTATTAGTTTTGTTTCTCTGGAGAACTCTAATGAGAACAAGTGGTCATTCTACTTTGGACTGCTCAGTCTACTTTTAACTTCTTCCTGTGGGTCTGGTAAAATCTACATGATGTTGGTTTCTGATGGTGTAGCAGCAATGCTCATTAATGCTTCCAGGGGTTTGTTCAATAATCATGCACAAGGAGCTTTTCATTGGGCTGCTGTGCATAGATTCTGCATGACGTCAAGTAAGAAGAATTTCTTTCTCCCAAAAGGGAGATTTAAAAGCTCCTTCTGTTGAGACTGACAACACTTGATGTTGGAAGAATGCAGCATAAGAAAGGAATACAGACCGAGAGCCTGCAGCCATAGATTCAAAGAATAGCCACCTTCTGCAGCCTGTGAGCAGCAGTCAAACTCCGAAGACCTCAAGGGATGATAGATCTTGTCTTAGGACTCTCCTTGGAGTAAGTCAGTAAGTCACAAAGAGGGTTATGGCAGGAACAATGGGCTAGGTGGTCTTTGTGTACTTTACAGTAGTGTTCTTGATTGATCTTTTATATCAACTTGTGAGGAAGGTATCTTAGAATCTACTTCTTTATTTTTTAGGAAGAGAAAACTGAGGTTCTAGGTAGTTATGTAAGTTGCCTAAAATCAGTGGTTGTCAAGTGGCAGACAGAAGTTTAAACCGAGGTCATGTTTGACTATTTCCTTATGGAGGAAGTTGTAGAGATGGATGTTGGTGTCCATTGTATCTCTTTGTATACACAGATGTACAATTCTTATTTCTAGATGGGTTTTATTTTTTTACAACTCATCCTTTTCATCTTTTTAAAGTTCTGGATAGAATAACTCTCCTAGGCATTGTTCTAGAATTAATTTCTGGCCTGATTGCACTCTACCTGTCTATTAAAGACAAAATTGTGCCTAGAGAATGCAAAACTCACCTCACTCTTCACTTCCCCAGAATGTGACTTCAAAATGTCTTCTTCTGTCTTACGTGATATGTTCAAATTAAAACAGCAACATTTTTGAGTGCTTACTATGTGCCAAGCACCATTGTAAGTATTTTGAACACATTTGCTCATTTAATACTTATAATAGTCTCATGAGGTTGATATTACTATTTACCAGTAATAGTAATCCAGCACTTAAGTGACTTGCCCAACATCACAGATGAGAACTGGATCTGGACTTACAGAGTTCAGCCCCTCTGCCATTCGTTCCCTGATTTTTGGATTGGCGATGAGAGAGAAACAAAAGGAGACAGGGAGCCATCATTCATTAGGCACCTACTGTATTCCAGCACTCTGCAAGGATGCCACAGACATCATTTCCTCATTCTATTCTCCTAACACTTGTTGCCTGCACCCTCTAACTTTCAAGGAACCTCCTTCTCCCTGTCCCTCACCTCTCTGCTAAGAGAGAAAACTTTTGATATAGGCCGAGAACACGGCACAGCTGCTTTAGGAAGAACTGGAGAGATTAGTGGATGGATAAAGAAAACATAAGTGAAATAAGTCTTGAGAAAACGGGAAATACTCTCTTAGATATTTTTTCTTTAGGGCTGGCATGAGGGGCCCTGCAGGAAATAGTGTTAACTGAAGAGATTATTGAATAATAAAATTGAATAGAGCTGAGTCAAAGGAGTCAAAAAGTGATGCTGCTGCCCTGGAGGGTTAGCAACAGTGGGAAGCCATCACTTCCTCTGGACCTTACAATGAAAGGGAAGACGAAGGTGTTATGGAGCGCAGGAAGAAGGGCAGGAACTATAGCCACAGAGGGACACGGACACTGCCAGAACTTTGGTGCTGAAATCTAGAGAAAGCAGGGAAAAAAATACCCTCTTCTGTCTCCTCTTGCCTGAAATCTTCTGCCAGTGACACTGACTGAACCCAGCAGGGAGTCCTGGTGCTTCTGTACTTGGGGGTAAGCCTCATGGCTGAGAAAGGCAGGTATTGCCTCTGGGTGGGTGCAGGTGGCAGTGGAGGTTAACCACACAGAGCTGGGGTTGGGAGGCAAGCCTAGGTCTGCCTCTGGTCGGAGCTTCTCTTTCCTTCTTCCCCTTGTATTCTGTAGGCAATCAGCTCTATGCAGGAGGGAGAAACGCTCTCTCTCTTTCGGGGATGGACTTTGTAAGGTTCTTCCTGCTGTGGAAATGATGAGATCTAGAGGTCTAAGATGGGGATGTAGTCAAGGGACAGTTTATTTGCCCAAATTCTTGTCTCGTCCTTAAGTCAAAAGAGCACAAGAGATTTTTCAGGCTCTATATGAACAACTAGGTAGGGCTCTGGAGCTGAAGACCTGACTAGTAACAGACATCATATTTTCCCAGGAGGTTATTCACCTCAGAACAGGGCAGAGGTGGCATGATGGAGACGAAGGGAAATTCAGCAGCCATTCTACCTTCCTTCTAGTGTGCTTTTCTGTACTGCAACATCTTGAAAGGTAAAACTTACCTTTCCCAGATTCCTTTGCAACTGGAGTTCTAAGATGTCTTTGGAGTTTGGCCAATAGATTTGCGCGTGTTCAATTTAGAGGAAGTGAGAGAAGCCCTTTTTCTGCTGGAAACCATGGTTGCGGAAGTTTTATTATTTCTGCAGTGGCATTAGCAGGGGCTCCTCTGTGTCCATGAGCCAGCCTCTTGGGTGTTGAGATGAAGGTGTTGGAAAGTGAGTCAGCTGGTGCAGGTTGTAATAGACACAATGTGGCCGAGCAGCTGGCAGCAATAGCATCCTGATAGTGGGTGGCAGTTTCCTGATCACCATGGCTTCCTGACTGTGGCCATGAAGATGGATTTGGAGCTGATGACTTATAGATGGTAGAAGAAACAGCAACTCTCTTGGGGCCTGCGGTGTGGCTTTGGGAGTATTTTCTCCAAAATCTAAACTTGAACTTGTCCTTAGCCCTCAATAACCCTCTCATCCATTCAATCACTGTAATAAATTTCATTTCTGCCTCAGCTAGCTAGGAAGGATATTGTCCTCTAAGGCTGGATCTTGAACAAAAGAGGTGGCCACAGCATTAATAATACTAGCTAATATTGAGTGCTTACTATTTGCCAGGAGCGCCAATCACTTCTTTTCTTTTCTTTTTTATTCAACTCTCCAGTATGGCAGGTCAGACCCAAGCACTTTCTGTGAATTATTTCTTCATTAAATTCTCACAACAACCCTATAAGGTGTGATTTTAATCCTCACTTTATCCGAGTCTACATAGATTCAGTAACTTGCCTGATATCATCATATTTTATTTATTTATTTTTATCTAAAGTTTTATTTATTTTTTTTTAGTTAGACTCTCCCTCTCCCTCTGTCACCCAGGCTGGAGTGCAGTGGCATGATCATGGCTCACTGCAGCCTTGACCTCCTGGGCTCAGGTGATTCTTCTGCCTCTGCCTCTTGAGTACGTGGGACTACAGATGCATGATACCATGCCCAGCTATGTTTTTTCTTCCTGATGTTTTGTAGAGATGAGGTCTCACTATGTTTTCTAGGCTGGTCTTGAACGCCTAAGTTCAAGTGATCCTCCTGTCTCAGCCCCCCAGAGTGCTAGGATTATAGGTGTGAACCACTGTGCTCAGCCAGACATCACCCAATTTTAAATGGTGGGAATAGACGTGAAGTGCAGATGGGTTCCAGTGCCTGGGTGATTTAACCCTGGTTCCATGAGGCAGGTAGGCTGAGGATTCTGGGAGTTCAGCTCTCAGACATCATATCCTTTTTTTTTTGAGCTCTAATTAACGTAACCTAAAGAAGAAACAGAGGCTTAGAGACACTGTGTATTTGGCACAAGGTCATGTGGGATTTAAGTGAGATTCAAACATGTCTCCTTGACTTCAAAATCTATGCTATTGCCCACTTCATAGTTTGTTCCTGCAGCCCCATGACAGCCCTTCAAATCTGGAAGACAGCTTTCTTATCTCAGCAGCGTCTCCTCTGCAAGTTAAACATGCTGAGTACTCTCAGCTGTACCTCTGAGTCCTCTCTCCATCGGGTCACCCTCCCTCAGTTTGTGAATGTCCCTCTTCAAGTATGTCATCCAGGACAGATCACAGAACTCTCCGTGTGGTTTGACAAGCACAGAAAAACCTCCGGCATGAAAGCTCTTGAAGTTGAGAGAAGCAAATCTCTCTCCAGCCACCTTCCCCCAAATATTGCTCCAACGGGACCCTTTCACTTTGCCTCTAAGGAAGACGTGACATATATATTTCCTTACAAATTAAGACCTCTTTTTTGCCAGACCATTCCAAGCAGGAGGGTGTGTTCAATCCCCCTTCTGCTCCAGAGCTAGAGTGGACTTTTAAGGAGTTATTTATGGGCAGAATGCTAATTACTTAACTACAAATATGTAAATACTTTGAGAATAAATTCATCACAATATATTAGGCATCACATTGCAATTAAGCCCAATTAGGTATTATTAGCAGTATTAATGTCATGTTGCTCGTGCCTGTTCCTAATGAATATATTAACCTAGCCGTGCTGCCACCATCCATGTGGGTGCATTATGATGATGACGATAATAGACACATAATTAGAGCATTATTGCTTTGCTTGCAAATTGTGGAAAGAGATAAGTCAATATCTTTGGAATCTGATGACTGCTGTGGAGTGGCCTGGGGATTGCATGATCTGGAAATAAGAGTTAACATCTGGGCATCTCAGTTTGTAGCCCTTGAAAAAGAGAGGTTTTCTTTTCTTTTTTCTCTCTCTCATGGAATTAGGGTACATTCCATGGAAACAGAACGTGGAACAGGGAGCCACTGGGGAAGATCTTGGTATACCAGAGTGACGAGTTTACTGTTCCAAATCACCACAGAGAAGAGGCATTACATTTAGAGCATGGAAACAGGAGAGGGGTGGAAGGGGAGGCCAGACACAGGTTTGTAGAAGGTCAGGGTCCAAGGCAGGGGAAAGAAAATGGCCACCTGCTCCTTCTATCCTAAATAATAATCCTGGAAGGCGGGTACTAGCAGTCAGAGTTTGCAAAGTAGAAAACATCTCAAAAACATTTAACTAACGGTGCTCAAGGTCAGGATTTGAACTCAGTTTATCTGACGATGGGTTATAAGAGAGTGCAAGGCAGGGAATTCAACAATTTGGAGTCAAGCAGATCTGTGATGTGGCAAGTATTGATTTACCAAACATTTAGCAAGCACTTTCTATGCTCTGGGATAGGTGATATTTACAGACTCAACAAATACACTCGTCCAAGATATGTACCATCTGCCTCCAACAGGATGAGAGAAAGGCCATATGGGCCAATAGAGGGCAATGGGGATGACACAGTTAAATCTTTTACCATGATTTCGGGCTGGGTTGGGAGCATTTTTGTGTAATATAATCAAGTTTTGAGTATTGGTGGTGAAGTTGGTTGTTAATTCTGATTTGGAGAAAATTACTGCAGTCAGTGAAATGGCTGTGGCCAGGGAAGGAAAGAACCTAACTGGAAGAGTAAATGGGACCAGCTATGAAATTCGTTTAACAACAATTCTTGAATATAAAAAGTGGAAGATGTCTTAGATATCATCCTCTGCATCCCTTTGACTAGTAAAATAATTCACCCAGAGTGTTAATTAGGTTCCTGAGAGTAAAACTACTCAGGAATGTCTTTCAATACAGGAACGATTAAACAGGAAGTGGAAGAACTGAGAAGCCAGAAGGGATGGGGAGGCAACCTGGAGACTGTCAAAAGTAGGTAACTGCTACTTTCCTTAGGGCTGGAGGACCTATAGGAGGATGAAGTTATCAGAGACTGGAAGCCAGAATCATTTGGTAAGAGCTAGAACCTTAGGACCCTGGGAGCTTTACAGCTCTTGGTACCCAGCAAGATCTGGAGTTATGGTGGATACTCAAAGCTTGCAAGAAATACAGCACCTGAGATGCAGTGACAGCAAGACACAGCACCTGAGATAGAGCAAGAGAAGAAAAATACTTTGCTTCTCCCCTTCTCTCATTTCTCCAGTCTTCAAGTAGGCAAAGGATCCTGGGAAATGTAGTTCCTTGAGGAGTATGAGAGGAAACTGATAGCAAAAGGGCAAAGCTGGGAGTCCAGTCCAGGTTTCCCATCTTCCAATATGGTGTACCTCACATCAAAATGAGAGTTTGGCTTATTCATTATGAGGGATTCTCATTCAGGAGAAAGAAGAAAATAATGGTGATGATGTTCTCAGCTTATATTTGCAATATTTCTTTACAGTTGACTCAGAACTTTCACATCAAATATTTCAATTAATCCTTTCAAATCTTCTGAGATAAACAATGCAGTCTTATTTCATAGGTGAGGAAATGGAAGCTAAGAGAGGCTCAGAGTCTTCTGTTTTCTCATTTCTGGAGGAGCAGAGCCAGGATGTAACCCCAAATGGATATGACTCCAAATGCAAGAAACTTATGGGGAGGTTGGAGGAGATGCTGAGATCTGGGGCCCCTGAAGCTGAGCTAGTAAAGCTTAACGCACATTGCCCTTCTGCCAAAGGAAGCTCTCTACAGGACTGAACTGACATGCTCTTCTTGTTTACGTGGGCCTCAAGGGTGCTAGGGGCCCAGAGTCAATATGCCAGCTCTTTAGAACTCATCCTAACCCCTGTCTCTATAATGTACTGCAGTTTTCAAAGAATGATTGCAAAAATTACATTTTAGTCTTCCCATCACCCCAGTGGCAGAAAGATTGAGGACAATTGTCTCCTTTTGATAAATAGTGAAACAGGATTGGAAAGATAAAATGATTCAATTTGGCCTCATCACTTAACATCCCTCATGCAACTTATGTTCAGCTAAACTGTTTTTCATTTCTTTTTCTTTTTTTTTTTTTTTTGAGTCAGAGTCTCACTCTGTCACCCAGGCTGGAGTAGAGTGGCATGCTCACAGCCACCACAGCCTCAATCTGCTGGGCTCAGGCGATCCTTCCACCTCAGTCTTTCAAGTAGGTGGAGCCACAGGCACATGCCATCACGCCTGGCTAGTTGTGTGTGTGTGTGTGTGTGAGATTTACTGTAGAGATGAGGTCTACCAATTTTCCCAGGCTGGTCTTGAACTCCTAAGCTCAAGCAATCTTCTTGCCTTGGCCTCCCAAAGTGCTGGGATTATAGACTTGAGCCACCGCGCCCGGCTAGACTTATTTTCACCCTCCAAATCAATAGTACCTGTCATGACTTTGCACTTGCTGTTCCCTCTGTCTAGAATGATCTCCCCAAGGAACTTTCCCTGGTTGAGTTGGTTTGTTCCTCCTCCAGTCGCCCCCCATAATGATTTATTCTTGCCTTTTGTATTGCTGGGTGGACATTTACTCACTTGTCAGTTTCCTATAGTAGACCATGAACTCCTTGCTGACAAAGACTAGGTCTTAATCATCTCTGTCTCACTACAGGATGCTGAATAAGTGAATGAGTGCATGCACACATGTATGCATAACTGAGACTCAAACCCAGTTCTCTTGGGTCCTTCTTATTACTGGTCTCTGCACTGAAGAGACACTTTTGCAAGCAGAGGAGGAAGCTGTTGACTAAGTCGTGTAATTTGGAGCTGATATAATGGGTTTGCATGAAGTTCTGAGCATTTTTTGTGACCATTTTTATAGGCGAGGTCATGCAGGGAATTAAGTTCTCGCCCTGAGACTTTAAGTTTGCTGAATTAGCAATTCTTGATTAATTAGACTAAAGGGCTTTCTCAGAACATGCCAGCTCCTGACTTTTTATTTTGTAGCAAAGCTGTGAGAGGGCGAGAGAGAGGAGGAAGTGGGAGAGCGTCTCAGGCGTAAGGGAGCGTTGCAGAACTGCACAGTGCCTTGGTGGGGGTGTTGGGTGCAAGGGTGGTCAACTAGACTGTCAGCCAGAACTGAGTCTTCCCTTCCAACAGAGCACAGGGCCCACCCAGTGTTTCCAGGTGGGGTCCAGCCCTGAGAAGGCCAGAGGAAAAGTTAAAGCAACTTCAAGTTTCACTATGGGAGGGAACCCAGGCCGTACACTCTTCTCCCATTTCCTAGTTGAAGAAACAGAGGTCTAAGGAGGCAGAGTAATTCCTTCAAGGGTGCAGTGAGTCAATGTCAGAGAAGGACTCTGCTCTATTTTTGGCTATCTTTCTCATCACACCTTTAAGCATTCACTGACACCCTAAGTGACATCTGTTGATCTTGCCTGCCCAGGACCCATATTTTTTCCTTTTGCAAAAGCACTTCAATTGGTCCTTCTCCAAGGAACTGACTTTTCTGCACTTGATACTGTCTTGCTGAGCCTGTTACTTAAAGTGCCCTTCCATCCCCCCAACCACTCCCAGCCACAGGGCCAGCTTGAGTTAAGCTGGGGCAACCAGACTCTCTTCCTGTGGAATTTGGAGTGTTGTGACGTGGTGATAGAAAATCATTAGAGACAATACAACCAGGAGGCAGAACTTTTCCCAGGTCTGATTCATCAGCTCTTCCTTAAAGCCTGTGAAGATTCTCATGTCTTCTTCACCAGGTTAATTTTTTCTTGGTTGTGATTAAAAAAAAAAAAAAAAGCCTTAAGTGTTCCACTTTCCCAACCAGTATCCTTAAGAACAGCCAGAAGGCATAAAGAAGAAGGAAGATAAGCCTTACCAGTGCTATCCAGGAGGTACATCAAGTCAATAGGAAATTTTAAATTTACTCTTAGTTACATTAAAAAATTCAAAAGAAAGGGTGACATTCATCTTTAAAGTACATTTTATTTAATCCAATGTGTCTAAAATATTCTAACATCAACATGTAATCAGGGTAAAATGATTAATGAGAGAACGTACTTTCTTCTTTTTAATACTAAGTCTTTGAGATTCTGTATTATCTTACACTTTTACATTTCAATTTGGATGCTACATTTTCACCAGAGACACTTGATCTATATTAAGTTTCATAAAATAGACACAGTTGAAAAAAGTAGATTCACTGTCCCAAATTGTGAATACTGAATTGCACTGAAGTTTTTTTTAAACTTAAATGAACCAAAATTAAAGATTCAGTTCCTCAATCGCACTAGCAACATTCCAAGTGCTCATAGTCACTTGCAGTTGATGACGACTGTATTGGACGGAGTAGCCTTTCACAACTAATGCCTCCCAACTATAAGGGAAGAAGTATTCTTATTATTAATGCTATAATCATCACCATGACCCATAGTATTGTCATACCCATTCACCAGAAAGGAAAATGGAGGTTGAGAAAAATTAAATAACTTTTTTCAGGGTAACACAGTGGGGAAGAGGTAGCTTAAGAGCATGCACCCACATCTATGTGACGAGTAGTGCCAGGCCAGGATCTCGTGGTTCATTCACAAAGGGATGGCCTTGGATCAGAGTACAACTGAGGCTTTGACATGAGTTCACTGTGTGACCTGGGACACACTGATTGTCTTCTCTGGAATGCCTTTTGCTGTTTGTAAAACAAGAGGGTGGAATTGCACACTCTTTTTCTCTTTAGCATTCTGTCTCTCTCTGAGGGGATATGGGTGGAAAATGGTGGAAAACAGAATGTAATAGATGATATGGTTTATAGAAGTTTACCACATACCACAAATGGTCCCATGCGAGTCGCTGTGTTGTCTCACTTTGTTCTCACAAAAACACCGCAGGGAGGGGTCTACTTACAGCCCCATTTAATGGATTAAGAGACTAAAGCAAAGAGATTTGCTCACATGCGATACCCAGTTGATAGCAGAGCTGGGCTTAGAACCCAGGCTATCTGACTGTGAAGGCAGGTGCTTCATCAGGAGGCATCAGGGCCTCTGAAATGGAGGCTCACAGAGGGCATAGGGATTCTACTGTGTCAGTGCTGAGATGCTGGTGCCTGCCACAGAATTGATACTCAAGAATTTTGTTTTCTCTTTTTCCACCTGTAGTTTCTAAATATTATATTTTTAAAATAATTTAACTGTACGTAATATAGGGAAAATATTATTCTTCTAGCAAGTATAAGTAGGTACAAGAATTCCCTTAAGCACAAACTCACTTTTGTTGAAAAACATCTTTAAATGGTCTTAGATTAGGAATTTCTGCAAAGCCTGACTATGTGCTAATGCAAAGTTTTTGAACAAAGAGGAACTTTGGGTGTCAGGAAAAGGAGGGGGAGAAAGAGAGAGAGAGAGAAAGGGAGGTAGGGAAGGGGCAAAGAGAGAGAGAGGGAGGGAGGGAGAGGGGGAGAGAGAGAGAGAGAAAGAAAGAGAGAGAGAGAGAGAGAGAGAGAGAGAGAGAGAGAAAGGAAGAGAAAGAAGAGAGAGATTTCTGGCAAGATGGCGACAGGACAGGTCGAACTGTGAGAATCTCCACAAAAGCGAGTGTCCATAAAGATTCTTGGCGTGAGTGAGCATGTGCCAGTGGGTGAGTGAAAGTCCATCTGAGGGGAGACTTGGGTTCGTGCACCTGGGGCTCTCCTCCAGAGGTCACTGCAATCCCCCACCACCCTGAGATTAGAGCCCTGAACGCACAGGATCGTCTGCAGCTCTTCTCGGGTACTCTCCTGAGAAAAGCCTGCCAGGTTCTGCTGATCCTCATCACCCGGAGCCTGGCCCACACTATTACCTGTGACAGCAAAGTGGCTGCAGCCTGCTGTCTGCAGTGAGAGCAGTAGTGGAGAGCTGGAGGGGGAGCCCCACCACCATTCAGGGATCAAGAATTGTTGAATGAATATGCAAATAAATGGGTATGGAGGAAGACAGAACCCCATGTTGTATAAATTTAGTTCTCAGAGTTTTTGGTCTCTGGGTTGTTTCACAAGTGCAAGTAGGTATTTGGTATTCGAAGTCACCAAATTTCTGAATGCATTCATATTTTCTGATGCGGTGACAATATGATTTCAGTGTCTGCCTTGTTCTTTCATTTTGATCTCTTCTCTAGCCCATGCATGTGCCCCAAGGGTAGTGGGGAACTCAGAGGAAGCCCGGTGAAGCCTGCACCCAAGTAGGGAAGGATTTCTTTTTCTTTTGCTAAACCCCAGATAAGGGAAATCATAACAGTTGTGATGCTAAGTGTCTTAGGCAGCTCCAGCTGCCATAACAAAATATCATAGATTGGGTGCCTTAAAAACAGGTATTTATGTCTCACACTTCTGGAGGCTGGAAGATCAGGGTGCAGTATGGTCAGGTTCTGGTGAGAGCCCTCTTCCTGGCTTGTGGAGGGCCACCTTTTCTCTCCCTTCTCACATGGCCTCTCCTTGGTGCATGCTTTTAAAGGGAAGCAGGAGAGGGAGTGAGACAGGGGGAGAAACCAGGAGAGACGAGAGAAGGGGAAAAGATGGGAGAGAGACAGGGGAGAGGGAGTGAGGGAAAGAAGAAAGGAGGGAGATAGGGAGAGGGAGAGGGAGTGAGGGACAGAGGTAGGGGAGGGGGAGAGGGTAAAAAGGAAGGAGGGAAAGAGGGAGAAAGGGAGAAAGGGGAAGAGAGGGAAAAGAAGGTGGAGGATGGCCCATAGGTAGTCTCTAACAGTGATGACAGAGTCTAAGTAGGAAAGAAGCAGTGGAGTTAGAGAGGACAGGGCAGAGGTGGGAGGTGAGGTCTGTGGGATGTAGACATCAGGGCTAGCGAACATCCAGTTTGGAAACTAGGCCATTGGGTGAATGATGGTGTTTCCCAGCATGCTGGAGAATGTCGTACTGTCCTGTGCTGCATAATGACATTTGGGTAAACATCAATGCATATAAGAGGGTGGTCCTGTAAAATTATAATACTGTGTTTTCACTGTACTTGTTTTTCCTTTTTTTTTTTTTTGAGTTGGAGTCTCACTCTGTCGCCCAGGCTGGAGTGCAATAGCATGCTCATGGCCACCCCAGCATCGACTGCTGGGCTCAGGCAATCCTTCTACCTCAGCCTTCCAAGTAGCTGCAACTACAGGCTTGTGCTACCACGCCTGGCTAATTTTTTGATATATTGTAGAGACGAGATCTCACCATGTTGCCCAGGCTGGTCTAGAACCCGTGGACTCAGGCAATCCTCTCGCCTCGGCCTCCCAAAACACTGGGATTACAGGCTTGAACCACGGTGCCCGGCCTTTACTGTACTTTAAATAAATTTAGATATGTTTAGATACACAAAATACTTGCCATTGTGTTACAATTGCCTACAGTATTTAGTGCAATCACATGATGTCCGGGTTTATAGCCTAGGAACAATAGGCTAGAGCATCTAGCCTAGGTGGGGTAGGCTACACCATCTAGGTTTGCATAAGTACATGCTAAGATGTTCACCCAACAGTAACATCACCTAATGTTGCACTCACCAGGCCATATCCCTGTCATTAAGTGACACGTGACTGCAGAAAGGTCCTGCGATTTTGTATCATTGAGGGAACAGGTCCTTAGCAGCCCTAACTCTGTTCTGTTTGGGGGGTGTTTCCATTCCATTTAGCTTCAGAATATGTTCTATATTAAATACCATCAGTGTAATTACAGAATACGATACACTGTAATTATGCTCTCTAATTACATTTCCTTCCATTAGCAGAGCGGCGTTCCCGCTCAGAGCAGTCCCCCAGCACCCCGGACTGTCAGTGTGGTAGGGACTACACAGGTCACCTGGAGCAAACACAGGTCTCCCTTTTCCAGCCTTTGTCAAGTGATGCGGTGGGAATCATAGCGAGGCAGTGTAATTCAGTGGTTAAGAATATGAGCTTTGCAAGCAGGCCACCCAAGCTGGAATGATGACATTATCACTCTAGCTATGGGGCTTAGGCAGGTTACTTAATGTTTCTGTGCCTCAGTTTCTCTGTTTTTAGAAGGACGGTCATAGAGTCTACCCCACAGAGTTATTTTTAAGAATAAGTGAGATAATGAGTGCTAATTATCTAGCATGGTATCTGCCAAATTTAAACCCTTAATCAAAGATTATACTGATGGGAAGGAATGACAAAAGGGTAGCCCTGACCATCTTCAGATTCATGAACAAACATCTTGCCTCCACTGACATGGAGGGGCTACTAATATGCCAGGTGTTAAGCTATTAGGAATGATGTCAGAGTATCATAGACTGTTCCTAAAACTCACCTAATACTCTCTTCCCTGCTGTCGTTTTTTAAATGAATAGACTGAGGTCCAGAGAGGATAATAAACCTATCATATAGAGCATTACAGTCAGAGTTGTCTTACATCCAGACATCCAGGACTTCTTGTCTCTTGATCAGTGCCAAGGACTGAAGCTCTCACCTATTAAAATAGGGATCTCTTCACTTTACAAAGCATGCAACATTCATTTCCTTATTCCAGTCTGAAATGACTTTACCAAACATTATTCCTGTTTTATAGATGAAGTAAGGAAGTGTAGAAACTGAGTCTAGGGAAGACAAGTGGGGCTTTTCTAAGGACATCATTTAAGAAATGTTAGACCTGGGATTTGGGTCCTCCTGTCTAGTGCTCTCCTTTCAAATCCCTTTTCTTTTATTCCACAAACATTTACTGAGCAAACTGCTCTGTAGTGGACACTGCAGTACACATCATCGTGGACACAGGGCTGCCTGCCTACAGGGAGTTATCCTCTCAGATGCTAGATAAGACATGTGCACCAAATTCTAACATGGAAGGTAGGCTGTGATAAATGCCATTTGGCTACTATGGACCTGAGTGACCTGAGTGGTCATGAATACAAAGGATGTGGTGAGCTGGGTTGGGGGCTTTCCTTCTGGCTAAGATGACCGTGGAAGCATTGGTGACTGCCAAACCACAACAGGTATTGAAGGGGCCAGAGGTGAATTAATCAGGGCCCTTTTAGGTTTGAAATGACAAAAAACTAATTCACAGCAGTTTAAGAAAAAGATAGACAAGAGATAACTTATTGGCTCATATAACTGAAAAGACAAGAAATGCAGCTGCTCTGGGAAAGTCTCCATTCAGGGGTTCCAATGATAAATATTTCATTGAGTTGTGGGATACATGTGAGGATCTTCTACATAGGTAAACTGCATGAAGGGGAGGTTTGGGCTTCTAGCAAACCCTCTCCCTGTTTGTAGGGAACATAGTACTGAATGGGTGGTTGTATGCCCCTTATTCTCCCTCCCTCCCTCTTTTCGCAGTGCCCAACGTTTGTTGTTCCTGCCATTGTGCTTGTGTGCCCAATGTTTAGGGCCCACTTATGAGTGAAAACATGCGGTATTTAGTGTTTATTTTGAAGCAGTTCACTTAGAATGATGATCTCTTGCTGCATCCATGCTGCCGCAGAGGACATGATTTTGTCCTCCTTTATGGCTGTGTGGTATTCCATCATCTATATGTACCACATTTTCTTTATCCACTCCATTTTCGATGGGCATCTGGGTTGGTTCCATGCTTTTTCTATTGTGAATAGTGCTACAATGAACATATGCATGAAGGTGTCTTTTTGGTAGAGTGATTTCTATTCCTCTGGGTATGTTCCCAGGGGTGGGATTTCTGGGTCGAATGGTAGCTCAATTTTTAGTTCTTTTGAGAAAATGCCACACTGCTTTTCACAGAGGTTGAACAGCTTACACTCCCACCAACAACGTAGAAGCATTCACTTTTCTCCACAGCCTTATCAACACCTGTTGCTTTTTGACCACTCAAACAACTAGTCATTGAAGAAACATTCCTCGAGATAATGAGAGTCATCTATGGCAAACTTGCAGCCAACATCATACTTAGTGGACAGAAGCTGGAAGCATTCCGATGATAGCCTCTTGCTCTGTCTCTCTTGCCATCTTGTGGCTCTGCTTTCCCTACTCAGCATTCCTCCTCAGAAGGACTCCTTTATGGGACAGGAAGGATGGTCTGGCAGCCCCAAGCTCATGTCCTCCAAGCTGAGAAACACCAAGGGAATGGTAGAGTCAGTGGCAATGCTGAGGGAGGACTCCATATAGCTCAGCGTGGGTGACTCCATGTGTGTTATGTGCCCATCCTTGGACCCATCATTGTGGCCAGGGAATTGGTTATTCTTTGTGAGACATAGCCTGGAGGCGGGGTCAGATCAGGGTGAGCTCCCCTGAATGGTATGGAATGGATGCCTCATGAGGAAGAGGGCTTCTGTTCCCAAAAGATGGTATCTTTATGTCCTGAGAAAACCCAACCCCCAGGTGTCCACTACAGGAAACATTTCTTAGAAGGGAAACATCAAAAACAAAAGCCTGGAGGTATTCAAAATTGAGAGATACATTTGCAAAAGTAACTGAGAGCCAAATTTCAGGAGTCTTCAAGTACCATGCTGGGAGTCAGGAAGGATTTTCCCATAATAACAAGTGACTAGCTCTGATCCCTCTCTCTCTCTC
>CAUYQG010119807.1:0-25928 GCA_963574415.1 Tarsius wallacei | reverse complement strand
CCCGGCTAATTTTTTGATTTATTGTAGAGATGAGGTCTTGCTTGCCCAGGCGGGTCTCGAACCCGCGGGCTCAGGCAATCCACTCACCTCAGCCTCCCAAGGCGCGGGATTACAGGCTGAGCCACTGAGCCCGGCTTGCTTCTTCATTTTCATTTGTTTCCAGGTATCTTTTAATTTCTGTTCTCATTTACATGTTGACCCAGGGGTTGCTTAGCATCATACTGTTTAGTGTCCATCACTCTGTGGGTTTTGGGGAACTTTGTTGGTGTTGATATTTGTTTTTATTCCACTGTGGTCTGAGAAGGTGCATGGTAAAGTTTCAATCTTATGAAATTTGTTTGTTCTTGATTTATGGCCAAGGATATGGTCGATCTTAGAGTACATTTCATGTGATGATGAGTAGAATGTATATTTTGTGGTTGTTGGGTAGAGTGTTCTGTAAGTATCACTTAAGTCCATTTGGTCAAGAGTCACATTGAGGTTCCAGATTACCTTGCTGATTTTTTTGTCTTGATGATCTGTCTAGGGTTGTGAGTGGGGATTAAAGTCCCCAGCTATGATATTGTTAGAGTCAATATCTTTTTTAAGTTTGCCTAGAAGCTGCTTTATGAAAGTTGGTGCTCCTATGTTGTGTGCATATATGTTTAGGATGGATATTTCTTGTTGATGGATTAAATCTTTTATCATTATATAGTGGCCTTCTGTAGCTTTTCAAATTTTTGAAAGCTTAAAGACAAAAACTTTGTCTGATATTAAGATTGCAACTCCTGCTTTCTTTTGTGTTCCAGTCACCTGAAATTTTGCTTCCCATCCTTACTTTGTGTCTGTGAGTGTCCTTTCTGGTGAGATGTGAGTCTCTTAGAGACAATATATTGTTGCCTCATGGTGTTTTATCCATTTTGTCATTCTGTTTCTTTTCAGTGGTGCATTTAGTCCATTCACATTAAGGCTAATTATTGAAATGTAAGAGTTTATTCCTCTTATGAGGCTCTTACAGAGTTGTTGTTGTTATTCCTGTTTGTTTGTTGTCTTTCTTTTGATTTTTGGGTTGATTCATGTGTGTTTTCAATCTTTTTCTTGTACTCTTGTAAAGAACGTTATCATTCCTTTTTCTCTTTCTTCTGTGTTTAATACTTTCTTAAATATTTCTTATAGAACTGGTCTAGAGGCAGCGTAAGTTCTTAAGGATTGAATGTCTGGGAAAGATTTTAATTATCCCTCACTGATGAAGCTTAGCTTGGCTGGGTAGGTTATTCTTGGTTGAAATTGATTATCTTTGAGAACCTTGAAGATTTGGCTCCAAGCTCTCCTAGACTGAAGTGTTTCTGTAGATAAATCTGCTGATATTCTAATTTTTCTTCCCCGGTAGGTAGTCTGACCTTTTACTCTTGCTGCCTTTAGGATTTTTTCTTTTATACCTATTTTGTTTAGGTGAATTACTATGTGTCTAGTAGTTGGTCTTCTCATTTGTTGTCTTGAGGGATTCTCTGAATCTTTTGTGTTTGAATGGTCGCTCCACTGATGAGATGAGGGAAATTTTCTTGAATAATTTCATGAAATGTTTGTTCCATGGTGGTCTCTGTCTCTCTTTCTGACTCAGGAAATCCAATTGCCCATCTCTTGAAGGTTTTGCTCCGTCTTTTAAAGCTTCTTTTCTATGTTTTTGAGTTTGGGTTACTTCTATATTTTGGTCCTCAAGTCCTGAGATTCTTTCTTCTGCTTGGCTAATTCTGCTTTCTATGTTTATCAGTTTGTTATTTATTTCATTCATAGTATTCTTTACTGCCCTTATCTCAGTTATCAACTCCTTCATATTTTCCTTGTCTCTCCTCAATTTGATTTATTCTCTCTATTAATGTCTTGATATCTGGTTTGTTGTTTGACACCAGTCATTCTGGGGGCTTGTCATTGTTTGTGTTCCAAAATCTGTTTTCTCAGTGTCTGGCCTCCCAGTGGTCTGTGTGAGACCCATATTCTTCTTTTGTGTAGATTTTCCTCCCCCCTCCCACTTTTTTTTCCTTCTTCTTTAATTCTGTTGTTCAAAGATGGTGGGGTTGCTTCTAATTCTGTTTGCTTAATCTCCTATCCTTACTTCTGTTGATCCTCTGGTTTTATTGAATTCTGAAGCTGGACTGTGAGTTGGAGGCTGTACTTTTTGCAGTTTTGAGATTTAAGAGGGGGGAACTGTGATTCAAAATCTGTCTGCATATCCCAGTATCCACCGACAGTTGTATGGGTACCCTGGAACCCACTTTCCACTGCCTTACAATCTATCCACGCAGTGGGCATATAGTTTTGCTCCCTGAAGGCAAAATGAGGTAAGAAAAAGGAAAATAATGGAAAAAAGGGAGGAGAGGGGGCAAGAGGAAGGTGGAGAGAGAGGGAAAGTAAGAGGGAAATCAGACAGATGTACCGACTAACAAATGAAAAGAGAAACAAAGACCAGAAAAGAGTAAAAAAACCTAAAACATACAGACAATCATACAAACCCACAAACCAACTATGACCTCCCTATTGATGTACCCTTCCCATACACAAACAGGAAGTCTAAAAAAAAAGTAAAATAACAGAAACAAAACAAGTATGAAAACGTTATCAAAAACAGAAAGAGAGAAAAAAACTAAAACAAAAACCAAACAAAAATATGCAAAACAAACAGACCAAAAAATAAAAACAAGGACTCAAACTCATCCTGAGGTCATTCCTGTAAGTCCAACGTCCTCTCAGCTCTGATCTCTAGCTCTCAGTGCAGGCTGATAGGGTTGCTGACAGCTTTGGTCAGATGCCCCAGGCCTATTGTGGAAGGAGGGTGGATCAGATCTGGACTCACCCGGCTTGCTGCCTGTCTAGTCTGCCACTCAGATCTGACCTGTCTGTGTCTGATCCCACATAGAGGAGGGCTCCTGTCTCTCCCAATTTGATGAGATTACCTTAGGTCCCAAGTTAGAGGCTGGGTGGAACTGGGCAGAGCGGGGCTGGGCAATGTAGATCTCTGCCTGGTCCTAGGACAGAGAAAATGGCTGCGGTCAGCATTTCTTCACCGGGCATGAGGCTCCTTTCTGGCTTTCCCTGATCTTCTCTCTCCACTGATCAGATCAGAGATCCAGCTGATTTGCTATAATAGGTGATGGTGTGGGCCAGGCATCAGGTGATGAGAATCAGCTGGATTTGGCAGGGTCTCCTCAGGAGAGTCCCATGAACAGCAGACAATCTTGCACACCTGCGGCTCAAATCTCAGGGTGGTGGGGGCTTGCGGTCACTTGCAGAGGGGGGCCCTGGGTGCATGAACCCGAGTCTCAGATGGACTTTCACTCTCCCACCAGCACACTCCTACTCACACAGAGAGTCTTTATGGACACTTGCTTTTGCAGAGACTCTCACCATCTGACCTGTCTAGTTGCCATCTTGTCCAAAGCCCCTACTTTTTCTTATATTTATTGAAGTTTTAAATATACAGGAATAAATAGGTTCATTTATTCCAAAGGTAAATGGACCTGCAAGGTGCCTAATTTGGTAGAAAGAGTTGAATTTTAAATCTGGCAATAGGCCAGGCTTGGTGGCTCAGCCTGTAATCCCACACTTTGGGAGGCCGAGGTGAGTGAATTGCCTGAGCCCGCGGGCTGGAGACCCGCCTGGACAACTTGGCGAGACCTCATCTCTACAATAAATCAAAAATTAGCCGGTGTTGTAGTACGCTCCTGTAGTTCCAGCTACGAGGCGGAAGGATCGCCAGAGCCCAACAGGTCAAGGCTGCGGTGTCCGGGAGCGGCCACTGCAGTCCAGACTGGGCAACTGAGTGAGACTCCAACTCAAAAAAAAAAAAAAAAAAAAATCTGGCAATAGATCAGAAGAAAGGGCTCTGCTCCAGAAGGAACATATAATTATATGTGTAGATTGGAGCTGGTCCTTTAACTTCTTTTTTCAAATTTCAATAGCGTTAGGGGCATACCAATGGTTTTTGTTTACATGGGTGCATTGTACAGTGGTAAAGAAGTCCAGGCTGGTCGCTTAACTTCTGAGCATTCATTTACTCATCTGTGAAATGGAGAAAATAATGCCATTCAATAAATCTCAATACTCGCTGTGAAAATCAAACTAGGTATCATAAGTAACAGCAGGCTATTGAATTAAGTGACTTTTTGTGTTTCCTAGAAGTTTTGCTCAGCCCCCAAACCAATGATACATAAAAGAAACAGCAAAGATTCCAAACCTCTCTTCCAAATAGCAGAACTGTCCCGATACCCTCACCCTCACTATATCAATCCAATTATATAAGTAGTATCATGGAAATTCCATAGAAATCCAAAGAAGACATTCTCTTCCCTGTAGAAAAGTTATTGGGGGGGGGGTGCTTCTACCTACCCAAACCAAGTTGGAGGGCCACCACCAGAACCATTTGAGGAGCCTCTAAAAGAAAGAGACCAGCATCTCATTTTCTGACTGGAGATTTGCTGAGCTGTGGAGGCTCATATGCCAACTACTGGGTTGTCACTAGAGTACAAAGTGATGAGGCTGATATTAGAATAACATGGCAAGTGACTCCCCCCCCAAAAAAAAAATTTAAAAAGACTGAGACATAATGAACATAGAAACCGATGCTTGCTTCCTACCTGGAGAACTGTGAATGTCAAAGTCTATCACGAGTACCCATGATGTCAAGGCAAGAAGAAAAATTGTAATGAGTGGCTTTCTATAAATCAAGTGGACACCACAAAGGTTACCAAGTTCAAACTACCGTCAAGTCACACCCTCCCAAGACGGTGATCAGAAGGAAAATGCTGTGGAGTACTGCCAAAGGTAGGAGTTAAAGGGTCAGGAAAATGCTTCACAAGAGGTCAGCAAGGGAATTCGTTGTCAGCATGAAGGAATGATGCAAGAAGGCAAATGTGGCCTCAGGCCACACACAAATGACCAGTACGAAAATGTCCACATTTGAAGACTTGTCATGCAAAGAAGATCTATAACCTGATTGCAACAGTTCTAGTGATGTAAGAAGTCTGGTAATTGTCCACTTATTTTCTCTTCTCTTGCTGAAGGAGCAAGAGGAGGAAGACAAGCAGGGGGAAGAGTAAAAGGACAGCTATTCCCCCACCTGCCCACCATTGCAGATCCTCTATTGAAGGATCAGGCATAAGCTAGAAAAAGGAGAAAATTTTTAATAGCATGTAAAATTGAGTTATATTGGACCAAAAAGGTTTGGAATTTGCCAATGATAGCATCAAATATCAGGGAAAAGAAATCTAATATCAAGGTACTTGATTGGGGAAAAATAGAACCACTTTAAATGTATACCCCATGGAATTGACACTGTGCAATAAACTGGTTACATAGATTATAAACATACTTACAACATTTAAAGCATTACCGAAATTCTATAGCTTGCGTTTGTTGTGATTAGTTACTGTTATTTCACATGATAAAGACAGGTGTAACATGTGTTTACTTTTTTCTTTCTAAATTTTGAGAGGACAACTATTATCAGTGAAATAATATGTCTTCATTTCAATCATACCACTCATTCTTAAAGTTTTGGGGTAGGTTTTGACCCATATCAAATTTAAATAAGTCCCATGTTTTTTAAAGATGAAACATTGAGTTTAAAAATCACTGAAAAAATTCTGAACTTAAAAAAAATTTAGAGTCAAAAAGTACAAGTGCAGGTTTATTGCATGGATATATTGTGTGATGGTGAGGTTTGGACTTCTGCTAAGCTCATCATTGGTGTGCGTGGTACCCAGTAGGTAGTTTTTCAACCCCTTGTCTCCCCCACTACCTCCCTCCTTTAAGAGTCTTCAGTGTCTGTTGTTCCCATCCCTGTGTCTGTGTGTATCCAATGTTTGACTCTCACTTATGTGTGAGAACATGTGGTATTTGGATTCCTGGTCTGTGATAATTCACTTAGAATGATGGCCTCTGACTGTATTTGTGTTTCTGCAACAGAATTACTTTGTTCTTTTTTATGGCTGCATAATATTCCATGCTGTATATATACCACATTTTCTTTACCCAATTTAACATTGGTTGGCACCTAGATTGGTTCTCTGTTTTTTGCTATTGTGGATAGTGCTGTGATACATATATGGGTGCAAGTATTCTTTTGGTAGAGTGATTTATGCTCCCTTGGATATATACTTGCTAGTGGGATTGCTGGGTTGAATGGTAAATCTATTTGTAGTTTTCTAAAAGATCTCAAACCTGCTTTCCACAGGGACAGAAGTAGTTTACATTTCCACCAACAGTTTATGAGAGTTGCATTTTCTGCACAACCTCACCAACATTTGTTGTTGTTTGACTTTTTAATAATAGCCATTCTGACAGGTGTGAGATGGTACCTCATTGTGGTTTTTAATCTTCATTTCTCTGATGATTAGTGGTGTTGAGCACTTTTTCTTATATTTGTTGGCTGTTTGTGTGTGTTCTTTTAAAAAATGACTGTTCATGTCCTTTGCCCACTTTTTAATGAGTTATTTTTTTCCTGTCAATTCATTTAAGTTCCTTACAGATTCTGGATAATATGCTTCTGTTGGATACATAATTTGAAAATATTATCTTCCATTCTGTAGGTTGTCTACTCCATTGATAGTTTCTTCTGCTGTGAAGAAGCTCTTTAGTTTACTTAGGTCCTGCTTGTCAATTTTTGTTTTTGTAGCATTTGCTTTTGAAGACTTATCAATATATTCATTAAGTAAGTCAATGTCCAGAATAGTGTTTCCTAGAATTTTTCTAGTGTTTTTCTAGTTTAAGTTCTTATTTAAGTTTTTAATCCATCTTCAGTCAATTTTTTATACAGTAAGAGTAGGGGGTCCAGTTTTATTCTTCTGTCTTTGGTTAGCCAGTGTCCCCAGCACTGTTTATTGAATAAGGTATCCTTTACCCATGTTTATTTCTTTCAGCTTTGTCAAAGATCAGTTGGTGGTAGGTCAATGGCTTTATTTCTGAGATCTCTATTCTTTTCAATTTGTCTATATGCCTATTTTTGTACCAGTATCATGCTGTTTTTGTTACTGTAGCCTTGCAGTAAACCTTGAAGTCTGGTAATGTGATGCCTCTGGCTTTGTTATTTTTGCTTAGGATTGTTTTGGCTATTTGTAGCTTACGTCTTACATTTCTCATTTATTAACTCCCTTCTTAAACATTGGCATCAACAAGTACAGTTGTTGAATTTCATGCGCTTCAGTCTTTTTTTTTTTTGAGTTGGAGTCTCACTCTGTCGCCCAGGCTGGAGTACAGTGGCACACTCACGGCCACTCAGCGACCTGCTGGGCTCCGATCATCCTTCCTCCTCAGTCTTCCAAGTGGCTGGAACTACAGGCATGTGCTACCATATCCATCTAATTTGTTTTTGTTTTATTGTAGAGATGAGGTCTCACCAAGTTGCCCAGGCTGGCCTCGAACCCGTGGACACAGGCAATCTACTCGCCTCGGCCTCCCAAAGTGCTGGGATTACAGGGTGAGCCACGGAGCCTGGCCGCTTCAGAGTTCTTTAAGAAAGAGATTGTTCATGTTTTTTCCATTTTGCACTAATTAAATGCAAAAGTAAAACCTCCATGTTTAACAATCTTCTTTGACCTTTTTTCTTTAATAACATAAGCTTTCCACGTCATAAAAATTAGATACCTTCCTTCCAGCAATCCCTTTTCTGGGAATACACCCAGAAAAATTCAAATCATTCTACAAAAACAATACCTTCACATGCATGTTTATTGCAGCATTAGTCACAATAGCAAAAACAAGAAACCAACCATGCTGCCTATTGAAAATGGACTGGCTTTTTAAAAAATGTAGTACATATACACAATGGAATACAATGCAACCATAAAGAAGGACAAACTTGTGGACTCTGCAGCAACTTGGATGAATTTAGAGTCTATCATACTCAGTGACCCATCACAGAAAAAAATGATTCAGTACCACATGTTCTCACTCATAAATGGACCCTTAACATTTATCATAACACTATACAAAAGGGGCTGGGAAATTGCCAATGGAGGGTGGAGCACAAAACATCAATAAGAGTACCCGATCCCAAACAGGCTGAGTGGGGATCAAAAGGAGGCCCAAACTTCACCTGTACAATGACCTCTTTTGTACCTAATCCTGAATTGAACTCCATCTCTTCGAAATAAAATATGTTTTAAAAAGATACCCTCCTTTGTTCAATGACTAAGTCTCATCAACACCTGAAATCATAACTTATGGCTATACACCCTTTCTTATACCATCACCACTCTCTTTTGACTCATACAAGAGGGTCCACTGACCTGGGCTATGTGCTTTGGATAGTCAGCTTCTAGAACCTGTAAAAGCCTCCTCCCTACTCCATCCTCCTGAGGGTAGATTGTACTGCAGCTGTGCACATCATAGGCTTGAGAGGTTGCCAGGGGTGGCTGATTATAGAAGGTGTGGAAAGAGCTTGGACAGATGGGCCAAGTTGAGCACATGTGTGAGGTAAGTTCCTCACAGAGCCAGTGATGAGAAGAGAAGTGAGAAGGCCACCTCATTTGAGCATAGAACTTCATAGAGTCTAAGATTTCTACCTTAAAATCTGGCCTTTCAAATAATTGTGAAGGTCCATTTGTCAAAGAAAGAGGATATTTTATTTAAACATCGGTTGGTTTATTTGTAACTTTAAATATTTAGACATTTGGTAAACGGGGTTTCATTTTTACTCATGCTCTGGTCCTAGAATGTTAGGGAAGGGCAGGACAGCCATCATCTTCCATGTCACGTGCCAGAAGTAGAGCTAAGGGACATATCAAAAGGCGATTAATAAAATTTATGTCATTCACTTTAAAAATAAATTAATTAGGAGATTAATTTATATTCCCTGCTTTGTCTTTATTTGTCTTCTGTTAAGTTTTCAAATCCATCTTTAAAACAGATCTAACAGGTACTTGCTAGTCAATTTCCCTGTCAACTAATGCCTGTTCTAGGAAATATGGGCCCCACAACCCCTACTGAGTGGGCAGGGGGACAGTCTGTCCCCTCTCTTGGTTTAACTGACTAGAGGAGGGTGGATAATTGATCTGAGCTGGAAAAATTATACTTTCTTCCAAAAGCTGGTTACAAGTATACCAGGACTCTTGTCAGTCTCTGCTGGGCACTTGACCTGATAGAGCAATGGTCTGCAACCTTTGTGGCATCAGGGACCGGTTTCATGGAAGACAATTTTCCACAGCTGGGTGTGTGTGTGTGTGTGTAGGGGAGGAGAGTGTTCAGGTTGATTCAAGTGCATAACATTTACTGTGCACTTTATTTCTATTATTGTTACATTGTAATCGATAATGAAATCATTACACAACTCAACATTTTAAAAAAAGAAGCACATTGAGAAGTGGTCAATAAAATGATGAGCAGGCCATGCACAGACTAAACTAAGTGCTGGAGTCTGACTGATAGCCTGCCATCAGATGCAGCTGTACAATTGAAGTACATCAACACAGTTGTTGCTCATTGATACAGTTTTGATATGAGTCTGCAAGCAATTGGTTTAACTATGATCTCTGTGCAAACTTTACCACTAATGTTAATCTGTATTTGCAGCTGCTCCCCAGTGCTAGCATCACCACCTCAGCTCCACCTGAGATCACCAGGCATTAGATTATCATAGGTAATGTGTAACCTAGATCCCCCATATACCCAGTTCACAATAGGGTTCGTGCTCTTATGGGAATCTAACGCCTTCACTAATCTGACAGTAGGCGGAGCTCAGGCATAATGGGGAGCAGCTGTAAATACAGATGAAGCTTCACTCACCCATGCTCATGTCCTGCTGTGCAGCCCTGTTCTAACAGGACACAGACTGGTACCAGTTCATGGCCCAGGGGTTGGGGTACAGAATCAAGGTGAAGTAACTGTGTCAGGCATGTGAGCAAATAGAGCAGAAGAAAATCATCTGCACAAAGAGATAATCATAAAGCAGACAAACACAGAGAGATTTTTAACAGAGTCCTTATAGCCTACAAGACTGAGGGAGAAAAGAGAAAAAGAGACAAGATGACTTGATTTCGGCTGTTTTCCAGTTTCTACTTCAAGGCCTAGTGACCGACAGCTGCATTTGTTCCCTTGAATTCTCAAAAGATGCCCTTGTATACTTACAAGCAAGACTTTTTACTTAGGCTAACTTAAGTGGTATCTAGAAATAGTCATTTTCCAGTAAAGGACAAGTAGATTTTGCCATCTCTAATTCCATAAAAACCCATATGCAGAAAGAAGGTTAAACCAAACTTTTACCCTCATAAGAATCCTATTATGTAGGTAAGATTATTATCACTGTTTTACAGATGAGAACACAAGTTAAGTAATTTGCATGATGCCTTCAACCAGTGTTTAATGCCATTCAGTTAGGCTCTAGGATCCACACTCTTAAGAACTATAATTTGCAGTATATCAATCATTTTCCTATGATTCAGAGTCACCATATTTTAGTGAAGGCTTATGATGACTCAAAATTTATTTAGAAGTTACATTAAGCATAGTAAACAAAACAATACAGCCATTAGAAGGAACCTGAGGAAACCATAAGAACTTGAAATTTTGAGTCTGATATGCAGATTTAAATTCACAAAACCTTTAACCTTCTTTTATAGAATGCCTCATTGACCATCCTTTCTCAGAGGAGTTACAAAGAAGAATGATATATGATAAAATCATTATGAAAATTAGAAGATTTATTTTAATTTTCCAATGAATAAGCAAACATGAACTAGAGAGTAATAAGACTAAATATTTATTAAGCACTCAAGAAAGCTTGAGTAACAGATTTTTGCATGGCTGAGAATCTCTCTGAAATTTAAAATAATTGTGTATATAGTCTTCATTCCTTTATAACATATATTTAGCTAAGACACGAGAAGCTAAGACTATTGTAAGTAAATTAAAAATTGTAAAGTTTTTTTTATTAAAATGGATACAATGTTAAGATAAAGCCAAATATATTCTCTAAAAGTAAGTCTTTAAATGTTAATGACCAAGAATGTAATAAAAATAAGTGATGTGTTTTTGGATCATTAATAATTAGACAATAATAATCTGCTGTTTGTATTCGGAGTCCAACTCTATGAGACACAGGAGAGATAAAGGGAGAGTTCTCTACCACAAAGAGTGTACAATCTGGCTTGGAAGACAACGGGACCCACATGAAAAAAGTGCAGAGTAAAAGTAAGAAATTTTTGTTATTTATTTATACCTTCAACACATTAAAATAAGATCTACATCAACTTTATTTTTTTTTTAATTCTTATTTTTATTATGAAGATACGGGGTACATTTCAGGTTTAGGTATACAAACATTGATCATGCACATACCCTTGTTGATGAGGTATGCCCCTGAAGAACTCAAATCATTCTACCAAAAAGATACCCGCACACGTATGTTTGTTGCAGCTCTATTCATAATAGCAAAAATATGGAACCAACGTGTTGCCCATTGAAGCTGGACTGCATAAAAAAATGTGGTACATATACATGATGGAATATTATGCAGCCATGAAGAAGGACAAATATATGTACTTTGCAACAACTTGGATGGATTTGGAGTCACTCATACTCAGTGATCTATATCAACTTTAAATTGCAACATATATCATGTAGCCATATTCTTTGTGGTATAAAATAAAAGACTAACAGAGAAAGAAGAGAAGATCAATAGTAAAAAAAAAAAAGGTATCTGCTGTTGTAGGTTGAAGTTTATAGATGGAAATCGTTTCAACTGATTGACCAGTTCAGGTTCTTTTTTTCCCTCTTTTAATTTTTATTTTGAAATTGTGGGGTACAATTCAGGGTTAGGTATACAAATGTTCATTGTGCGGGTACCCTTATTGATGAGGTGTGTCCCCCCTTCCCCAGGCAGATATCGACTATTGTCAAACCCAGCTACCCACCCCTCTCCCCTTACCTGCAGTTTCCCGCTACTTTCAATCCCTTTCCTAGTGTAATATGGTAGTTGTTTAAGGTCCACTTATGAGTGAGAACATGTGATACTCAGCTCCTTGTCTCTGTGAGAGATTACTCAGTATTATAAGCTCTAATTCCATCCACGTTGCTGTGAAGTTCATGATTTTGTTCTTCTTTATGACTGTGTAATAGTCCCTTGTATATATGTACCACTTTTTTTTTATCCAGTCCTCTTTTGATGAGCAGCACGGTTGGTTGAAATTACATCCAAAACAAGATCTCTCATACACTTTTCCACTTTCAGTGATGTAAGTTATTTTACCAAAAAAAAAAAAATTATGGTAACACAATGGAATGACAGAGGAATACTTGGATGTAAACATATGAGTTAAATAATCTTGAGTAAAATGTTGACAGATCAGTGCTGCATGTTTGAATATTTTCATAATAAAATACTGGTGGTAGATAACAAAAAAAAAAGAAATCTTGTAGCAAGAAGATAAATCTGTATCTTATCCTTACAAGATGAGAAGGGTTTCAATAAGCAGAAAGGACAGGTCAACAATTAATTCCAGAGAAGCACCATAAAAATAAGTCTGAAGATGGCAGTATTATATTGTGATTGTTTTCCCAACATCCACTCTTTCCACCATGTGGGTTAGGAAATAACGGTCCCAGTTCTAAGAATGAGTTCTGAATGGACCCAAGCAACTGGTAGCTCTATCCTTTATTCCATGGTCACTGAACCAGATTATCCAGGCCTAAGTCAACAGCATGTGGTATCTACTAGTCTTATTGGTTTAAGGGAGGACTTTTGATTTGGATGTAAGAAGGAATACTATCTATCACATTTGTCATAGATGAGCAATATGTGACCCTACTAGGAACTAGCAGCCATACTATGACTTGGCAGGGTAGAAGGCAAAACAGACGGATAAAAAAATATCTTGGGTATCGGTTTATTTATTTTATTCTCAAGTATTGAAAGACGAAAAGTAAGATTTTTCATTACTGCAGGAAATAGGGATACTTTCTACTAAAGATATATTGTCACCATATGATACCACTGATTCGTGATTCTATTCATAGTCCTTAAAATGTGGCATCTATAAAGAGGAATTTTGCTTTTGAGTTGTATAATACTCTCATTGATAACATCTATCAGCAATGAGGAAAATACATAGAGGAATTTGCAAAACATTTCTACTGCACAAAATATGTACAACCTATTGACTTTAATGATGATCACTTCATTAAAAGTGAAACATAATTTTTAACTTCTCTATCTCAGAGATATTTTGAGAGTAAGAGAAGATAAAAGGAGTATGTTGTGATAATACACAATAATCTTTTAGGGAGAATATAAGCATAATTGCACTAAAATGAAAATCACTGCTAAGCCAGTTAATGAACAAATTTATATTCTTTTTCAAGAAATAAGTTGCATTAATGTGTTCAAATTTTTAAAACACCCAGAACACTAGTTATAAAGCTGCTTAATCAGAGTTCCTTTGAATCATTTTCTTTCCCAGCACAGTTGGAGCACTTGGAATGTCACACCATAGACAAAGCCAAAATAAAACAGCAACTTTATACAACTCCGATCCAAATAGGGATAAGTACAATGTTACTAATCCATATTTCTTTGAATTAAAGTGAGTTAAAATATTATTTTACATAGCTAAGTTTATTATTTTTCCCCTTGAAATCTAAACAGTCCCTTTATTACTTGCTGTCAGTAGTGTTTAACTGAAATTTAGGTCACCCAACTGTCCTCTTTTTCCCCCATCCTAGTTTCCAAATCTCTAAGTTTCATCATTTAACTTTCAGTCAGCACAATATATAAATACACAAAATCAATACTCAATTTGATAGATAGAGGACTAATTTTAACAAGCTTTATCTCAATCAAACCTTATTCCAAATGTTATCTTTATTTTAAATGCCCTACATGACTCTTTTCATTTTGCTTTCAATACCTTTCTTCACATTGTCAACAATAGCTTGTCCATTTAAAAATTTTTTTTTATTTGAACATTTTGGGCATTTTAGCAGTAGCAATCAGTTCTCTTTTCACCTAATTTCATCTTCTTAAAATGTTTTAATATCTGAAAATAAATTATTTCCTACTGAAAACAATGCTACTTAACCTTCATAGACCAACAGTCTGGTTTAATAGACTTTCATAATATACTTATTTTTCAAACAAATCTTTAAAAAAATGAAAAAAATAATAACTTTTAATATCTAAAAATACTAGTTTTCTACCACTTTTATTTAATGTACTACTGGAAGTGCTAGCCAGTGCAATGAGGCAAGAGAACGAAATAAGAGGTATCCAAATAGGGAGAGAGGAAGTTAAATTATCTCTCTCCTGAAATAATATGATGCTAGAAAACTCAAAAGACTCAACCAAAAAGCCCTTGCACATAAATGACTTCAGTAATGTCAGAGAATACAAAATCATTACTCAAAAATCAGTTGTATTTCTGTACAACAATAGATTGAGAATCAAATTGAAAACACAATTCCATTCGCATTTGCCACCAAAAATATAATAAAGTACCTCAGAATACATCCAACCAAAGAGGTGAAAGATCTCTACAGTAAGAACTACAAAAAACTGCTAAAAGAAATCAAAGATGACACAAATGGAAAAACATTCCCTGCTCATGGATTGGTAAAAATCAATATTCTTAAGACTTTATACTACCCAAGGCAGTATACAAATTCAACACAATCCCTATCAAACTACCAGCATCATTTTTTTTCACAGACATAGAAAAGATAATGCATAAATTAATATGGAAGCAAAAAAGAGCCTGAATAGCCAAGGTAATTCTAAGTACAAAGAACAAAGCTGGAGGCATAACATTGCCAGAATTCAGACGTTACTACAAGGCTACAGTAGCCAAAGCAGCATGATACTGGTCAAAAATAAACACACAGACCATTGGAACAGAATAGAGAACCCAGAAATAAAACCACTGATTCACACTGACTCATAACCAACTAATCTTTATCAAATCCAACGAAAGCAGACGCTGGGGAAAAGACGCCCTATTCAAAAAATGGTACTGGGAAACCTGACTAGCCATAGGTAGAAGAATTAACCTGGACCTTTTCCTACTTGTATACACAAAAATTAACTCAAAATTGATTAAGGACTTAAATGTAAGATCCTAAACTATAAAAGTCTTAGAAAACAAAACAAAACAAAAACTAGGAAACAAGGCCCTGGGCATTGGCTAAGGCAGTGAATTCATGACCAAGTCCTCAAAGGCAAAGGCAGTAAAAACTAAAATTAACAAGTGAGAACTTATCAAGTTATAAAATTTCTGCACAAGGCCAGGAATGCTACCTTATGCTTTTAATCCTAGCACTTTGTGAGGCTTAGGTAGGAGGATTGCTTGAGCCCAGAGTTCAAGACTAGTCTGGGCAACATAGCAAGACCCTGTCTCTACAAAACAAACAAACAAACAAACAAACAAAAAAACTGAGCATGGTGGCACATGTCTATAGTCCCAGCTACTCAAGAAGCTAAGGCAGAAGGATCATCTGAGCTCAGAAGTTCAAGGCTGTGGTGAGCCATGATAGTGCCACTGCACTCCAACCTGGGCAATGGACTGAGACCCCAACTAAAAAAAAAAACCAAAAAACAAAAAAAAACTTCTGCACAGTAAAAGAAACTATCAACAGAGTACATAGACAACCCAAAAAATGGGAGAAAAATATTTGCAAACTATACACCTGACCACGGCCTAATATTCCGACTTTATAAAGAACTCAAATGAATCAACAGGAGAAAAAAATAACCCCATTAAAAGCTGGGTGAAGAGCACACACAAATGGCCAACAAGCATATGAAAAAATTATCAACATCAGTAATCATCTGAGAAATAAAAATCAAAGCCACAATAAGTTATCATCTCACACCAGTTGGATTGGCTGTTATTACAAATTCAAAAAGCAACAGATGTTGGTGAGGCTATGGAGAAAAGGGAACACTTGTACACTATTGGTGGGAATGTAAGCTAGTTCAAATCCTGTGGAGAGCAGGAGATTGGAGATTTCTCAAAGATATAAAATAGATTTAAAAATAGATTTACTATTCAACTCGGAAATCTCACTTGTGGGTATACGCCCAAAGGAACATAAATTGTCCTACCAAAAAATCCTTGCACCCATATGTGCATTACAACACAATTTACAATAGTGAAAACATGGGACCAACCCAGGTGCCCATCAATGGTGGAATAAATAAAGAAAATGTGGCACATATACACGGTGAAATACTATGCAGCTATAAAAAAAGAATCGCGTCCTTTGCAGCAATATGGATACAGCTGAAGGTCACCATTCTAAATGGATTGTTACAGAAACAAAAAACTGAATATCACATGTTCTCTCTTATAATTGGGAGCTAAATAACGGGCATACAAGAGCACAAGGATGGGAACAACAGACTGGTGACTACTAAAGGGGGAAGAAAGAGAAGGAGAATAAAGGTTGAAAACCCACCCATGGAATTCTGTGCTCACCACATGGGGAGAAGACACATTAGAAGCCCAAACCTTACTATCACACAACATATCTATATAACAAACCTCCATATGTAACCTTTGAATCTAAAATAAAATTTCCTTAACAAAAACATTTATAATTTAAACGTTATAAAAAACAGAAATCCTGTTTTTTTTTTAGAGTGTTCGTAGAGCTTTTTGTCAAACTTCCCAAAATACTACACAACTTGTTAATACAGCAGAACTAACTTAATTTGAATTTTATGCACTAAAGGAGAACACTGTTTTGATGAAGTCTTAGCAGTGTCTCAGAAGAAGGATGTTAGTAGTAGTCAGACATTTATAAGACATTGGATTCTGAGTGCAAGTGGTTTGAGGTTGGTCTTTCAAGATAGGAAACGAAATAGAATTGGATAAAAGTTTGTGATATAAGAGTATAGGACCTCAGCAAGGGTCTTGAAACAAGTCCTGAAAAGTAAGCTCCTGTTTGATAACGAAGAAGAATTAACCTGTTTGACAAGGAAGCAGTTTTCCCAAGTAACCAGATTATTATGTCCAATTAATTGTTCTACAGGAGAAAATGTCTCAAGCAAACTGAAATTATTTATTGTTTGATAGTTTTATCTCTCTCAGGCAAAATTTTCTTGGAACAAAAACAAAGGTTGACATGGTCTAAAATCTTATCAAAGTTCTGTTGACACAGATGATTGTATTTCTCAGTCTTCCCTTGTGATCATTCTTCAGTTTCATCTGGAAGATAAATGGTTATCATATGGGGAAATGATTACATAGATCTTTGCAGAGTCATAATGTACCAGAGTTATGTTGGTGGTCATTTGAACAATTATATGTAACAGGTCTTCTTGTTTTTTGTTTTTGTTTTTGTTTCTGAGTTGGAGTCTCACTCTGTCACTCAGGCTGGAGCGCAGTGGCATGCTCACAGCCACCACAGTCTCAACTTGCTGGGCTCAGGGGATCCTTTTACCTCAGCCTTCCAAGTAGCTGGAACTACAGGTGCATGCCACCACACCCAGCTAATTTTTTGATTCATTATAGAGACAAGGTCTCGCCAAGTTGCCCAGGCTGGTCTCGAACCGCTGGGCTCAGGCAGTCCTCTATTCCCGGCCTCGGCTGGGATTATAGGCTTCAGCCACTACACCCCACCGATCTTCTTGTTCTTTTAGTTAGATTATCATTTCATGGAACAATGGCAATAAAAGGCATTTAAGATTCTAGAGGTTACATATTTGAACACTGTACCAGAGTCAAATACTAAGAATACTATGGTCTGATTTTGTCATCTACATACAACCTAGGAGCCAAGGGTAACCTAACTAAATCGAGAAAACAAACTGTATCCACTAAAAAGCCTACAGACTAAATATGAGTATATTAATCAAATTACCTAATTTTATAATTTTTGAATTTTTTCCTAGACCTTCTCTGTAATATTGAAATTCTCAGAAATAGCTATAGGAGCGTAAGCACAGTTTTTTTTTTCTAAAATGATACATGTAATACCTCTGCAGTTGCATCTAGGGAATCTCATTTTTGAACAAAGAAAAAGTTACATGAATTTCTGTGAACTTACTAATGTTATCTAACTTCTCTTTTAATATCTGAACCATAATATGTTAATATTTTACCCACCATCAATGCCTTTAGTAAAATTTATATAAAGAGGCTTAAAGATAGAAGAAATTATCTATAATTCCTCTTGAGTACTGAAGTTTTCGTATCCTAATAGAAACCAAGTTTTTCTTTTTGAAACAAGCTATATAGTTATTTCTTTTTCCAAGAGGGTGAAAGAATGAACCGAAATGTAGCCTGAGTGATACCAAAGACTCTAGGACTAACTTGAAATGAGCACCAACTTAATAAGATAAGTTCCTGTCTAATTTGTTGGTAGTGGTCAATAAATTTTTGTGCCAATTCCTGTGTCAAGGGGCTTCCCAAATGACAAGTCCTTAGCCAGAATACTCCTGTGTAGATGCCAAATTTTATTGTATGGTTTTGGCACTATATAGAGGGAGGTAGGTTGTAGTTGGGTGGATACATAATGAAGATGTCATGAAATAGATTACATTTTATATTATCTATATAAGTGTATATACTAAGTATACTATACTAAGTATACTATAAAGTGAATTCAAAGGTTTACCTACATATTAAATTTTGTTTGTAAGGTTTATAAACATGATACAAGTATTAAATACATACCATAGCTTCCCTTTTCCGAGTCAAACTCAGTGAAAATTCAGTTATATTGAAGTTTACATATACAAGTGATAACTGGATGTTACAGAAACTTTTCTAGTTATAACACATTAGGGGGTTTCAGTTGTCATTACTTGACTGATACGCTGTCCTTCACAAAAAAATAGTTATTGAGTCAAAGAACTGATAAAACCAACATTTTTAAAATGTTTCGTCATAAGCAAAATATCTTAGAAACAAAGTCAAATATCACATGTTCTCGCTTATAAGTGAGAACTAAAAGGCGGCACACACGGACATACAAAATGGAAAAATAGACATTGGAGATTGTAAAAGGCAGGAATATGAAAGGGGATGAGAGTTTAAAAATGACCTGTTAGGTACAATGTTCACTATATGGATGATAGGTACACTAAAAGACCAGGCTTCACTGCTACACAATATAGCCAAGTAACAAAATTTCACTTGTATCCTCTAAATCTGTGAAAACAAAAAATAAAAACAAAACAATAAAAAATTGGAAGTAAAAGGAGCTGACTGACACTCAAAGGAAATTGATTGCAAGCCCAGCAGTTGGTTCAACTTTATGTTTTCCCCAAATCCAAACCATGAACAAATTGCATCCAGGTATTAGATAATTCACTTAGGAGTGAACAAGAATATGGAAGACAATACTGATCATAGAGGCCTCATAAGTAACACAGTTAAGTAATAACAAGAGTGTTTTGTTTGTTAACAATTTAGAATTTTAACCAGAAAGGAGGAAATAAAATGGCTAGAAAAATAAAGAACAACAACATGCAAAAAAGAATGACAATCTCGGCTCCAGTCCTTTAAAACGTGTTCTATGGGTCTTAAGGCAAGCTTGAGCAGAAACTGTCTATATCATGCAGTTGTCTTCAACATTCAAAACTCTTGGGTGGAAGGTGTCTTCTTTCAAAGACCATCTGTGGTTGAAAATTCTTGATCTCTTTGTTTTAGACCAGGCACGTTGGGTCTTGCCTATAATCCCAGCACTTTGGGCGGTGGAGGCGAGGATTGCCTGAGCCTCAGGGGTTGGAGACCAGCCTGGGGAACCTGGTGAGACCTTGTTTCTACAATAAATAAAAAAATTAGACTGGTGTGGTGGCGCACACCTGTGGTTCCAGCTACTTGGAAGCCTGAGGTGAAAGGATCACCTAAGTCCAATAGGTTAAGGCTGCAGTGGTTGTGAGTGTGCCACTGCTCTCCACCCTGGGACTCAGACTAAAAAAACAAAAATATTTGTTTCAAGATAGATACTAGAATAGCAGACCAGGTGCCAGATGGTGTGGTAGCTGACTTCCAAGATGATCCCCACTTCCTGCCACCTGGTATTCACATACTTGTGCATTGTACCAAAGTTGGTCTTTGAGACCCACATAATATTGTAGAAGCAATGATGCATCATTTCTGAGATTAATAATAAAACACATCATAGCTTTCTCTCTCTCTCTCTCCCCCTCCTCCTTCCCTTCCTCCCTCACTTTTTCTCTCTCTCTTTTCTCCTTCTCTCTCTCCCTCCCTTCCTCTCTTTCTCTTTCCCTCCTTCCCTCTCTTTCTCTCTCTCTCTTAACTTGGATCATTTTTGCACTAGGAAACCAGTTGCCATGTCATGAGCAGCGTTTGGAGTGTAAGTGCTGTTATAGTGGCTAAAAATATCAGATGGAGTTATTTTCAATATGGCTCCAGGTGGGGTTTTCCCCCTCTGATGTCTTTTCATGAAGAAAAAAATCTCCAGATTTTAAGCCATATAGAGTTTCTTGGGAGACTGTAAAGGAAAGGCAACTTGGATTTGTTGGCAATAAGACTAAATATATGGCATGAATGCCTTACAGTAATTTGCCATGTATATCTGAAATAAAACTATGTCCAAAATCAGGAAAAAAAACCCTGATCAATATCACAGGGTAATCTGTTAAAAATCCATGTAGTAGGAGTCAGTGGGTGCCAGGATGTGTTAACTTCATGTTATTAAGGACTATAGTGAACACTCTCAGACAAGGAAATCCAAACATGTCAGATAATTTTGCAAGTTTGAGTTTTAAAGTATCATTAGCTCTCCCTATTTACCTGAGAACTGAGGGTGATACAGACAATGAAGTTTCTGGGTAAGTACAAGACTTTACAAGTTCTTATAACAGTCCTAGTAAAATTAGTCCTTTTATCACTGGAGAGGTAGATTGGAATTCCAGGTTGAGAATACAAAATCAAATATGTGTTTGCTACCCATAGAACCACAGCTCTCCAGCAAGGAAATAGTTTAATCTACTTTTAGAATAAGCAAACAATCATTGGGATACATTCAAAATCCATAGACAGGAGTAGTTATACAGTCTCCTTTAAAGATGTTCACAGGGACCTTGAGGATTGAGTTCTTGTCCATATTACACATTTACAGGCATGTACCAGTGATATCCTCAACAATCCTTGTCAAGATTTCTCCACTAATGTTAACTAACTATAGTGGACAATTTGTTCTTGTTATAGTAGCTAACTTTGTGTGAAATTTTTGGCAAGGTTCTAGTTGGGGCTCTCTAGTATTACCAAGTATTCACTCTGAAGTGTCAGAGATTATCTTTATGCAATTTACAACTAGATTTTTTTCCCAGTAACTCAGCTTCTAGAGACAATTACTGACATTCTATAATAACCTTTCTAACCTCTAAAAAGAATTGGATTCTAGGACTATCATAGGGGCCAGGACCTTAATAAGGACTACTTCAAGGCATAGTAAGCTATTGAACAGAAGCTAGATAATCGTGGAGTTCCCTTTCTTTGGGTAATAAAAGAAGGTTAGTAGGAGTTAAAATATGACAATGATGGATAGAATTTGTGAAGGAGATAGTAATACAATTTTATGAGGTAAGCCTGCTTGCTGAGAATGGCATGTATTTTCAGTGAGTAACTAAGATTACACAGTGTGAAAAAACATCAACTTTAAGAAGATTCTAAAACGAAATCAGTATAGAAACCTCCACTTGTTTGGCCCCTGTTTAGACAAGATTATGGGTCTAGGGAAAGGCTGAAATAGTGATTTGTCTGTGGTGATTCCATGACTTTGCATCAGAACACTAAGGGATTGTCCAGAACATTCATATACAAATAGACATAGAGGTTTATTATTAGGAAGGTCCAGAGTATGAGACTTTTTTGAGGTAATTTTATGTTACAAGATGCCTGTAAATATGTAGATTCTCAGGAAAGAGTTTCAATTACCAGGGACTAGATAAGTCATACAGAGATGTGATGATTTTTTTTTAAACTTGAGAACCCATTGTTTGCAGGAGACACTGAAAACCGGAAACCTTTTAAATTATTTCTTAGTAATCTGTCTAGGAAAATTTTGAGTGACTTTCAGTCTATCAATGGTGAAGAATCTACTCCCCTTAGGATAAATTTGTTTTGGAAATAATACAACTACTCTGAACATTGAGTAAGTAGAAGTCCGTCTTCAAGCTCAACTCATCTTTAGAACTTAGCAAAAGGTAGTTCATATACTGGGTGGGTAAGAAAACAATTATAATGCTGAAGTTCCTTTTTAAACTCCTGTGAAAAACAGGAGGGCTCTTCCAAAAACTCATAAGACACAACTGCCCATGTAAATTGTTGAACTTCCCTGGGGAAAATAAAAAAAAAAATAACAGATATTGACTACTTTGATCTAAAGGGACACTAAGAAAGCAGGACATAAGCTTATAATAATGGCAATTGAATATTAAGTCATATTGAAATTTGGTACCACAGAAAATCAAAGAATGACTCTTTCATTTGGACTTAAGATGCTGAACAATCTATATCCTTGCCCATTAGTTTTCTTGGCTATGGGAATTAGAGTATATTAAGAACCAGTATAAGTTATGATTAATATTCTTTGTCTATTTGGCTTTTGGCTATTGACTTGAGGACATTTATAGCTTCTGGTTTTAGAGGTTACTGTAAAATCCTGGGATCAGTCTAAACCTTGATGAGTTCATCCCTCAATAATTCTGCCAATATCAGTAGAATCTAGGCCTACAAAAAATTTAGCACCATGTGGTAATCTTCAATCTAGGCTTTATCTACACAAAAATATTGGAGAGTCAAAGTTCAATTTAGCTAAAAAATCTATGATCTGAGTATCAATAAGGGAATTCTAAGAGATTTGAAGGAAAAGGTCATTGGGAGAGTTTTTAATTTAGCAATTTCACAGTTTTTCTAAATCCTTCTGATTTCCTGTTCAAATCAGTCTTCCTAAGTAATTCTTATGGTTCTCTCAATCTTCCTTTTTTATCCAATTTTTGCATATAAGATTATTTTTAACATATGAACCAATTGACATTGACCCAGGAGTCTAGGTTTTATATTCTTAAAACTATTCTAAATGCCTTTATAAATTTTCATTTTATCTATGCATATGGCAATCTTTGACAATGACTTGCTTCTAATACTAGTCGTTTTTTTTTCCATGTCAGACAGGTAATTTGCCAATGTTATAATAGGATTTAAGGAAGGCACGTCTTGCACATGAGTGTGAAAACCCAATCATCATGCTTATGAACTACAAAAGGATGTAACACTAGTCTTTTCATAAGCCCTGGGGCTTAAATTAACCATAAGGGACTTGCCTTTTTCTAAAAGGGATTTAACATTTAGAGATGGATGAGTTTGGGGGTTTCTAGACACCCAGAAGATAAGAAAACCAGATCAGAAAGAGGAGTGGGGTAGGGGGTGATGGAGAGCAATAGTAAGACAAAATTCATTAAGTTCAAGTTGTGATTGATAATACCTAAAGAAAGGTAATTTTAAGTTTTTCATATTTCTTAGTCAAGGACTCTTTTAAGAAAACAATTTTGAAATTGCAATGTCTTTTGGAAGTTTCCTTATAATAATAAAATCATTACAGACCCTTGGATATTTGGGATTTTGCACCCTGTTCCAAAGTGCTTCTCAAATAAACAATTTTGTTTATATAAAATGTTTTTCAAAGTGACTACTATAACTTAACTTATTCTTGATGAAACTATGTCATTTAGAAAATTATTTACATAAATTAAAGTATAAAATATACATAGAAGGATCTGATCAGGCTGAGACACAGACTTAGTTTTAGAATGAGACAACCCGTGAAAGACTAGCATCAATTCATCAAAAGCATTGTTGATGCAACTTCTTGGGTCCTCAAATAATTAAATTAGCCTTCACCCTGCTATATCACACAACTGCTCCCTCAGAGTCAGTCAACTACACAGACCTAAAAGTCTGCACAGACGGAAGCTTTGGGCAGGAGATATATTCCAGAATTAAGTTCTTACAAAAAGAAAAAAAGGCAAGATTAAGGAAAATTCTCATAAGATACTCACTATTGATAAGAAGCATAAGGCAAAATGTCTCCAAAAAAAAACCAGTTTAAGTGAAAAATTTCTGCAGTCCTCAGCCCCTGGGGCCAGTCTGAGAAATAAATTTTTTGTAACTTATGCTCTTTTGCTTTCCTCTTGTAGACTCTCTCACACACACACATGACAAGGACAGACAAAGACAAGGAGTAGAGTTATTAACAACAAAGAAGATTTTTCAACTAGGAGAGCTTTCAAATTTGATCAGATAATAAAAGCATCCATAAAAAAATTATTTCCTGAAGGAGAATATAAACTTAGTATTTTAGGCCACAAGAAAAATAATTGGAACAAGATCTTTCTCCCATCACAGTCAGAGAAACAACCAAACAGAAGACTCAAAAGATCTCAGAGGAGAGTGCTGTTTCTGAATAAAAAATCTCAGCCACAGCAATGAGTTGGGAACTCCGTTGAATGTCAGTGGACTCTCCAGATCTGTTTTATCTAGTACAGTCGACCTTAACCATGTGTGAATATTGAACTTAAAATTAGTTCTTTAGTTACTCTAGCCATATTTTAAGTGCACATGAGACTTAACTAGTGACTACCATATTGGAAATTTCTGTCGTTGCATAAAGCTCTATTGAGCATCACTATTTCAGATTGTGAAACTCACCAATATATCACCAAGCAAATTGATAATAAACTGAGTTTATTTGAACTTACTATACTAGGGAGAATACTCTTTAATAGAATTTGAGCAGTGTCTCAGAAAGGAGAAATCAGAAGTGGGCCTGAGATCAAGTGGTTTAAAGCAAAGTTTTTTGTGACAAGAAATTAGTCAGAATTGTACATACTTTGTAATAAGTTTTTCTCATTTCTTAGTCAAAAAATCTTTTAAGGAAAAACTTTGGAATTGCAATTTCTTTTAGAAATTTCCTTATAACAATAAGATCAGCGCAGACCATTGGATATTTGGGATTTTGCATTCTGTTCCAAAGATTAATTCCAACTTGGTAGATACAGTAATGTGAGAGCATTAAATGAACCTTGATAAGTGAACTTATTTAATAAGCAAACTGTTTCTCCCAGGCAAGCAGACTATTTTTTCTGATAAAATTAATCTATAGAAATGTCCTGTAATAAACACATTATTTCTTGTTTACAGTATTATTTTTACCAGGCAAAGTAAAATATCAAGATCAAAACCCCAAGTGTCCATGCTATAAGAGATAAGATAGACAAGTGGGACCTCATCAAACTGACAAGCTTTTGGAAAGTCAAAGAAACTATCAAGAGAGCCGGGAGACAGCACACTGAATGGGAAAAAATATGTGCCAACTGTATGTCTGACAAAGGCAGATCTACAAGGAACTCAAACGTGCTGAAAAGAAAAAAACAAACCATCCCATTACAAAGTAGGCAAAAGATATGAATAGACAGTTCTCAAAAGAAGACATATGAGACACCAACAGATACATGAAAAAATATCCAACCTCACTAGTCATCAAAGAAATGCAAATTAAAACTACACTGAGATGCCGGGAGCCGCAATCCTTAGGAAGAGTAAGGTAAAAGGGTTCCGAAAACAGGAAAAATGCCGGCTGGGAGCAAGGCCCCAAAATGCGGTCATGACGGAGGCAAAGCCCCATGGATCCTGTCGACGGACCTTCCTTAACTTTGAAGGATTGCGTGCATAGGCTTGAGAATGTTCCCTCTTTAATTGAGATAGTAGATGCACAGATGGATGATGGCATTTGACAGCAAAAAATTATACTTAGGCATAGTGAAGGTGAGATTGCAGCAAAAAGGATGCCCCTTAGGGTGTGTAAGGATGTTTTTCAGTAACAGCAGGAGGTCGAGAAAAACAAGTCAACCACTTCCTCATAAACAACAGACCCCAACTGAGAGCTGGTGGAAAACAACCGTTTGAGATAAAAAATAGGTTAAGATATTATAG
>CAUYQG010119806.1:0-49788 GCA_963574415.1 Tarsius wallacei | reverse complement strand
GCTTTTCTTTATAGTTTTACAACCTAGGTATGAAACTTTAAATAAGTATTATTTATTTTGCCTGCTCATGAACTTCAGATCAATGGAATCATACTGAATGCATTCTTTCATGACTTGCTTCTATTATTTAACATTATTTTGCAATTTATGCATTTTGTTGTATTTAGCTGTTTATTCAGTTTAAGTAATTGCATTGTAGGAATACTAAATAAGCAGAATTATTTATTCAATTCACCTGTTGGAGCACACTTGGTTTTTTTCCAGATTGCTGACATTCTTCGTATGTTTTCTGGTTCATATTTATGAGAATTTCTCTAATAATTAGTTGCTGTGTTTAAGGTTTGCACATCTTCAATCTTACTAGATAATGCCGCATTGTATTACAAACTAGTCATACTAATTGACACTCTTTCCCACATAAGATCATCTGTTGCTTCACATACTGGCCAATATCTAGTATTGTCAATTTGATAGGCATGTAATTATATCACATTGTTCCTTTAATTTGCATTTATCTATTATTAATGAAATTGGATATTTTTCATGTTTATGACCATTTGTATTCCCTCTTTTGTAAAATTTATACTCGTGTATTTTGTTCCTTTTCCTATTTGGATATTATCTTTTTTCTATTTACTCATAAGTGTTCTTGGTGTGTTCTGAATATTAATTCCTTGTCAGTTTTATACATAGCGAAGCTCATCTTCCAATTTGTAGCTGATATTTTCATTCTTTCTATAGTATTTTCAGTAAACATAAGTTTGTATTTTTGCTATATTTGAGTTTAGCAATATGCTCTTTTCTGATTAGCACTTTTAGTGTCTTAACTAAAAAAAACTTCCCTTTTACAGAGTTCACAACAATATTCTTCTATATTATCTTCTAAAATTTCCACAATTTTTAAATTTGTGTTTAAGATGTGGACACAACATCAAACCAAGCTAAGTGAGAACCAAAAGGAAGCCCAAACTTTACCTGCATTATGACCACTTGCATACCTAATCTTGAATTGCACCCCACATTTTTAAAATAAAAAAGACTTGAATTCACCTAAAATTTATTTTTTATATTATTTGAAGGAATTATTTTATTTAATTTTTCCATATAATTTATCAATTGTTCTAACACTATTTATTAAAATGTCATTTCCTACTTATCTACAATGCTATTTCTGTTATAAATTGAATTATCCTATAAGTGAAGGAATGGTTCTAGCCTCTCTTTTCTGACCCACTGATCAATTTATCTGTGCCTATATTTGCACTAAATTGCTATCATTGATTTGGAAATTGTTGATATCTTTATGATATTGAGTTTTCTATTTTAAGAGCATAGGCTGGCTCCTCCTAGTTTGTTGAAGTCTTCTTTAATATCCTTATAGTTTTATAATTTCTAGCCACTTTATATTGTTTGATGTTGTTGTACACAATTTCACATTCCAGCTATTAGTGTTTAGACATGAAATTTTGTATTGGTTTTAGAACCATCAATCTTTACTTGGGTAGTCACATCACCTGGGAAAGAGTGGAGTTTTCTCTTTTGGAAACCTGCCGCCTTTTATTTATCTTTCTAGATTTGCTGAGGTGACTGTGGTGATAGTAAGCACCTTTGTCTTGTTTCTGTATGCAGAAGGATTACTTTCAAGTTTTCACCATTATGTATAATGTTTTATGGCTATCCTTGTATTGGTAATTTGCTAAGGATTTATTATTATTTTATTATTTTTCATAATTAGGTATAAAGTTCTATTATATTCTTAAACTCTAGAATGTACACCCCTTCCTTGCTCAGGGTGTGGAAAAGTCATTTAGTCCTGCAGATGCTGGTGGAACTTTGTGGTTCTATGAAGTGCAATTGAAAGATACAGAATTAATTTAAATAAGTAATTTATGCTCTGCTGCTGAATAACCAATGAAGGTTTAATGAAGTTCTAAAAGATAACAAAATTAGCAGATATATAACAATAAAGAACTTATAATAAGAGACTGACAGTTGTCACACTGGAAGCCATTATGCTTGTGTAGGTATCCCAGAGTCCTAACACTATATCTTGTATATCTTAAGTCCAATAATCTCTCCTAATTGGTTGATATCTCCAAAGACCCTAAAAAAGGTGTTATTTAGCTGATGAAAAATTTAGTTATGCACATCAATGTAACTAAAACTCATACTCTAATAATATAATTAATGTAGTTTGAGTAATCTGAGTGCTCATTTTAATCATATGCATTTCATATTTCAAAAATTCTAATTAATAAATTTAAAACCTTGTTATATTAGGAATATTTTTTATTTAGCTGGAACACTCTTTTTTTTTCAGAGTCACACTGAAAGATGAGAAATTGATTTGTTTGGATCCTGAGGCTGAATGGGTGATGACTATTATAAAAAAGATTATGGACAGGTATAATGAATGCCAAGGATTTTCATGTTTTCTTTCTCTTTCTCTCTTCTTCTAATTAAAGATACACTTAGAAATATATACAAATTCTGTTTTAGATTAGAATAAAGTTACTACAAGATTGAAACAAGTCTATGTTAGATAATCCCAGAGTAGTCCCCAGAGCAGTACATTAACATAACCTGGGAACTTGTTAGGAATGCAAATTCTCAGGCCTTACCTCAGACCTACTCAGTCAGACATTTGGAAGTGATCCCAAAAGTCTGTTTTAACAAGCCCTCAAAGTAAATCCTCAAATTTGAGTACCATTAATCTATACTTTCTATCATATTGATATCCAAGTTGCTTGTGTTATAAATATCCCCACTGAAAATAAAGTGATATAAAATTACTAGAATCTGTCTTATATAGATCAGCTAGGTAGGCAATAGACATTTTATGGAAAGAAATTTTAAGAAAAAAAAATTCTTACCCTGTGGTGGCGGGCAGGAATTATTACCAGCACATTCCTAGAAATTAAGCTCCAAATAGAACTTGCAAATTGGTGGACAAAGAAGGAATAATGAGGTAAGCAGGTGATAATAGAAGTATACTTGTATTGACTTCTGAAAAAAAAACTAGGATATTTTCCAAATTTTTAAGCCATATCAGTAGTTTAAAATATAGAGGTGACCACTTATAACAATGAAAAACAAATTCTGGGTATTTTTAAATGAAATGAAAAAAATGAAAAGAAAAACAAATTAAGGGTATTTGGAGATTATGATTTACTTGAGGGTCACATTGGTAGCAGAAAGGAGTAATATGAGTTATAATTTGTTGGGAAGCGTTTGGGTTTTCGAATCCTATTAGCTGTGATTTAGTGTTCCAGATCTAGTTCCAGTTAAAAGTTATGTAATTCTGGATAATTCACTTAACACTGGGGATTTTCGTGCTTTCATTTGTTCTTACTTTGTTTCATCATGGGAGAAGTAGAGATAATACACATGTTTAATTATGGCCATACATTTTCCACTTATAAAATAGGTGTTTTGTTCCTTTATTTATTTATTTATTTTGGATTTTTTTGTTTGTTTGTGATGTTTTTCAGAAACCTTTCTTTAAAGGGACCACACTTGGGTAATCTTATGTATCTGTGTAGTTATATGTCACTTTCCTTGCATTGTAGGGCCGCTAACTGATGACTACACAAGGAACATCACATCCTATGGGTAACAAGAGCCCTGGGTGTCATCATGAGCTTGAACCTTCTCCAGAGTTCTTTGAAGGTGGCACCATTTTAAAGCTAATATAGGACTAGAATGAACTGCTTTCTCTACTTATTCTGAGGACCTAAACATTGTTTTCAGACACATAATTGGCTACTTGTGAGAGAATTGATGGCAGGAGAAGTGATATAATTTCCATTATGTACGAAGAATAATCTCTAAATCTTAGTAGATGAGGGGTTTCCCTGTGGGGTCAATGTATTTTCCTAAATTTTATCTCCTCCTTCCTTTCCCTAACACTCTTTAGTTCATCTACATTCCTGGTGGATAATAGCAGTTGATCACTGGTGTTTTCTTAACTCCATCCTTTAATATCATTCTTAATGACATCAGCAAGCTTTTTTTATTAATTGGCAAAACTTAGTCTCTTGATTGCTCAACGTTTTAAATTGCCAAGGCCTTAACCTCCACCCCATTTTAGACATCCACGACCTTGGATCTCAGTATAAAGTTGGGTTGTTGTATGTTCAGTATCCAAAACAGAAACAGTTACTTTTAGTGGAATGTGTTATTCATTATAACATCCCAAATAAAAGTACATTTAAGAAGAAGAGAATGGAATGTAATACAGTTGAATAACAGAATTGTCTTAAATTTAGAGAATTTGGTTTGAAATAAAACAAACCTAATAGCACCAGTCAAGAGTAGAAGTAATTCAGCCTAAAATACTGAAAAGTCATTGTGCAAGGGGAGGAAGGTGAGGAAAATTAAGACCATGCAGACCCAGGTGAGATCATAAAGATGTTATCTCAAAAAGATGAAGTGAAAAACAGTTAAAGCTATGTTCTGATCTATATTTAACTTCCTGACAAAATTTTTACACATGTAATATTATCCAAAATTAATGAAATAAACATCATTTTAAACCATTTCTGAAGAAAGAATGTGTTAACAGATGAGTGATGTTCTCTCATGGAATTTAGTGAAAAAATATTGCTTCAGAAAGGGGCTATTAATAGGTCCTGGAACCCTTAGTACTCTCTCTTGTCATCTCTTGTGTCTTGGCTTCTCTCTGCCGACTTGAGATTTCTCTTTCTCTCTGCTTCTTTGATATTCATAGAAAATCATCTACAAAAACAAATTTGCTTTCCTTAAGGTTCAATTTCTGATTCTTGGGAGAGATCTTATTGGCCATTTGATTCAGGTAGATATGCACATAGATCCAAGCAACTGTGACTGAGAGACCATGGTTTATGGTGCAAACAAGGCCATTTGGGATTTGTCACTGTGGAATGAAGAAACAATTCCCAGAGAAATAAAAGTTTTTAATTGAGAAGGAAACTCTAAAATATTTTATCACTGCCTAGGTGTGTCTGAACATGTGAGACAAAGACAAACAGAAAGAGAAAACACACTTTCTCAGAAGAAACAAACTATTGGTCTTTAGAGAGATATGCATATGTTGAAAGAGTACTAGGCAAAAAGTCTAGTTTGAGCTGTAAGGTTCTGAGCAAGTATATGAACTTCTTCATACTCAGTTATAAGTGCAAAAATATGGCAAAATGAAATAAAACAAAACAGCTCCATGCCTGACAGAATTGTTCAAGGGAGATAATAAAATTGAAGTCACTTTGAATAAGCATTAAAAAATCATGTGTTGTTCTTTTAATTATTAAAATTATTAAGTTGCTTACTAATTAATAAAACCAGTCTTATGGTACTTGTTCACACTGTCTTATCCACAGTTATACATAGACCAAGCTGCTGAATTGTCTGAAGAAGGTGGCAAGTTTCAATGCTGTAGATTATGGCAAAAAATGGTCATTGAAACCAAGTTATATACGAACAATTACCTCTGAGACTGATCTGTATGAAAAACTATCTCAAAACCACAAGTACAAGATTAAAAGTATTTTAGCATATAAAATTCCAAATTTCAAGAGAAAAAAGATCTAGTTAGCATATTTTGAATTATACACTCACTCAAGGTCTAGCTCCTGTGAGCAGGAGAGTAGAAACACACCACAGAATCATGGCTGCCAGGAGTCCCCACAGGATGGTACAGACAATTCCCAGAATAGGTGGTAGACACCTCAGTAGGGCCTCACTATAACTCAGAGAGTACTATTCTTACAACTAAAGGAAGGGTAAAAAAATGTAGTACTTTTTGTTCCAGAAGGTTTTTTTGGTTTTCTTTTTAATGAAATAACTTTAAAACCTTTAAACTACAAATTATCTTGATAGGGCCATGGAAAAAAGTCTTTCAAATATAAAGCTTACTTCTCCAGAAAGTAGAGAAGACCCCCAGGACATTCTCCCAGTCCCCTCAAAAAAGAGAAATTAGAAAATAGGGGAAGGAATTTCAAAGATAAATGTTGTGGATTGTGCAGGGTTAGGCTTGAAGGAGTTTGCTCATTCAGTAACCTAGATGTTGACATTTTAACTTCACATTAGAGTAGAAGACGTGGCTGTGGATCCTTCTAAGACAGAGTCGTAACTAAGGTCCTTGTATAAAATCAGAATCTTCAATAGAAACAAATATACTAAAAAACACAGGTTTATGATAAGGAAGCATGTCTTCTCCAATATGGACAATGAGTGAGAAAAAAATGTCTTCCTCGATAAATATCTACAAAGGATCTGCCCTCAGGTAGCTTTGGGATCCCATCATAACACCTATATGGACTGGGCAAGGTGGCTCACACCTTTAATCCCAGCTTTTTGGAAAGCCAAGATGGGATTGTTTGAGGTTTTGTTTTGAAACCTGAAATAAACAACATCCCCAAAATTGAAAGTGCTAAAATCAACAGAGGAGATCATTATAAATATGTTTCAAATTATTAGATATCAAAGAAGAAATTAAAATATAATAAAAAAGTAAGATACTAGGAAACCAAACAGATTGAGGGAGAAAGTCTAAATAGATCATAGAAAAAAACAATACCAAATTTAAAAAATAAGAGAACTTCTAGAAATACAAACATAATAATACAATATAAAAACTCATAGAATGACTTGAGCAGTAGATTTGACTCAGCTAGAGGAAGAATTATTTTGGAAAATCTGAAGATATTATCTAAGATGTAGCAGAGAGGATAATAATATACAATATATAGAAAGGAGGCTATGATACTTGACAAATAGTATAAGAATATCTAACTTATTTCTGACAGGCAATCCAGACCATGAGGAAAGGGAGAATAGGTAAAAAGTAATATGTGAAAGGATAACAATTGAAAATTTTCCAGGACAGATGAAACTCCCAGGCTTAAGCCCAACAGTTTCTGAACAAAACAGAAAAATACAACAAAACTGACACCCAGCTGCATTGTAGTGAATCTGCAGGATCCAAAAGATAAAAACCCGAGAATTAATAAGCAGGACCTGCCATGTGGCAGGTGTTTTAAAGGGAGGGTTCAAGAAAAGGTCAAACCTGTACTAGGTCTCTGTAAATAAGTGGCTTGTTTTTAAAACAGAATTGCTCTGGATGAATAGTTGTAAAACAATATTGCATTTCTGTGGTTTTTTATGCAAGTCTGTTATGAAGAATCAATGTCATGAAATTTGGCCTAAGTTGGTTATGCCTAAACATGAGACGGTTTCCAAGAGATGCCGTGACCTATTAATAAAAAACATCAGAGTTAGTGGTGTGTTATGTGTTTATTTATTAACCAATTTTTTTTTTTGAGTTGAAGTCTCACTCAGTCGCCCAGACTGGAGTGCAATGGCTGCTCCCGGCCACCGCAGCCTCGACCTGCTGGGCTCCGGCGATCCCTCCGCCTCAGCCTTCCAAGTAGCTGGAATTACAGGCGCACGCTACCATGCCAGGCTAATTTTTTTGATTTATTGTAGAGATGAGGTCTCACCAAGTTGCCCAGGCAGGTCTCGAACCCGTGGGCTCAGGCAATCCACTCACCTCAGCCTCCCAAGGCGCGGGATTACAGGCTGAGCCACCAAGCCCGGCTTTTAACCAATTTTACTAGTAGTTTTTTGCTTCCATATATTTGTGGCCCAAATCCTACATACCTAATGACTTGACATTTTTTCCACTGTGATTTTTTTCTTTAGATACAAAGAGATTTTATAAAGTGCAACCTGCTTGAACACATGGAAGAAAGTACACCACTCTTACTGTTCCCCACCCACCCATCTTAATGTGTCAATCTTGAGAACTGATAAAAATTAATAGTTAAAATAGGGTTTGGAGTAGACAGATCCTAGTTTTAGCATTTACAAGTTTTGTGTTTTCAGGCAAGAAACTTTGTTTTTAATGTCAGTCTTCTGTAAAACGTCTGTAAAATGTCAGTCTATTATATTTCAAGTTGGTTGAAAAGACTGAAGAAGCAAATGTTTTTCACCAATGTATGCCCTAGCAGTCATTATCAGATTATTTATAGTCTTTCTAAAAGCATTATTTCATTTATTGGTTTAAAGCTTTTATTCATATGTTCCCTCTACTCAAATCAATTCTCCTTGCTCTCTCTCCTTGCCCTTCACTTGACCTAACATTTAAAGGAACTAAGATCTGAAGAACGACTTCAGCTTTCCCATGCCCCTCAACTCCAGGGTACCAGGCTCCTCCTCGTCAGCATAAGCAGCCAAAATGGCAATTGCTCCACACTTAACCTCATCTCATAGAGGAGGCTTTTGAATCAACACAAGTTTAAATAACTTGCCAAAGATTATAAAACCAGTAGTGGCAGAGCCAAACCACAAAGCCAGGAGTCCTCATTTTTATTTTCAATTGCCTCTGCTACTTCCGCTTCAGTTAGCAGGGCCAGTCCCACCTTGGTTACACCCAACCTCTGTGGGATGCTGAGACATAAAATCTCCAGAAAGAGACCCTCTGTGTGTTTTTGGGTGAGGTGCGTTTCTTTCCCATGACACAGTAATTCATTCATCAGACTGTCTAAGTCATCCTGCCTGCTGTTCCTTGCCAGTTTTGCCAGCCTCCCTCCACTGGAACATCAGGTGCTATAATCTTGATTAAGACAGATGTCTGTCTCCTGCCTTATCTTTAGTGCCAACAGACATATATCATTTTAATTTAGTCACATTTCCTTCTAGAAATCACCATTCTCATGAGGGCTTTTCTCTTCCCTTGAACCTCATTTATTGTTTGTCACTGCTGAAAAGAATAATTTCCGCCCCCACCACCATGAGCACCCACTCCTGAAACATGTTTACTCACAACTATGCCCAACCACATGGGTCAGGAAGCCCACGGAAGCGGAAATGTGTTCATTATCTTCCCCCAAACCTACTGCTTGTCTGTTTTTCCATCTTATCACACTACAATTCACCCACCTGCTTAAGTTGGAAAACTTGGGGTCTTCACAAACTGACTGGATTCCTCTGCCCCACATCAGACAGACCCTGGGTTCTGCCATTTATGTATCTTTATCAACCCTCATTTAGCCCTCCTCTGCCGCTGTCTTAGTTCTGGCCTTCTCACCTGCACCCTTGAGACACCCTCCTAATTAGTCTCCCTGATTCCACTCTGCCCCTATGCCAGTCAGTCATATTCACCGCCAAGCGATTGTTTCAAAATGCAAATCTCACGAGGCTGCTTTCCTACTTGAGAGTCTTCAATGGACCTCTCATGTATGTGATAGGTTGCTATGGTCTGAATGTTTGAATCTTCCAAAATTCATATGTTGTAACTTAATCACCAATGTGATGGCATTAAGAGGTAGGGCTTTTGGGAGATAATTAGGTCCCAAGGGCAGAGCCCTCATAAATGAGATTAGGACCCTTATTAAAGAAGCCTCAAAGAGCTTCCTTGCCTCTTCCACTATATGAGAACACAGGGAGAAGGCACCATCTATGAGCTAGAAAGTAGGCCCACACCAGTACTGCCAATCCCTTTTTTGTAGTACTAAATGTTCAGGGTTCACTTATGAGTGATGACCATGTATGTACTTAATCCTGAATTGTCTCCTACATCTTTAAAATAAAATTTAAAAAGTAAAAAATATATTTTTTCCTAAAAAAGAAAAAGTTGGCCACACCAGACACTGAACCTGCTGCTGACCTGACCTTGAACTTGCCAGTCTCCAGAGCTGTGAGAAATATATTTCTGTTGTTTGTAAGGCACCCAGTTTATGGTATTTTTGTTATAGCAGCTTGAGTGGACTAAGATGCAGGCCAGTAATTAAGAAAAATCATTATTTAGATTTCTTTTGTCATATATTTGTAAGAAATATTTAGATATTAAGTAAATAAACATTTTCCTGCTAAATAAATTGCAATGTATTCATTTTGTTCTTTCCTTTTATATTTTTACAACATTTAAGTTTTTCCTCATAAAAATTATTATTTTTAGGGAAAATTCATTAATTTTTAATGACATATAGAGTTTATGTGTTGCTTTCATAGAACTGCCTCATTTCTTTTTATTTATTTATTTTTATTTTAAAGATGTGGGGTACAATTCAGGGTTAGGTATACAAGTGTTCATTATGCAGGTTCCCCTGCTGGTGGGGTGAGAACTGCCTCATTTCAAAACACATTTTTTTTTGTTTAAGTTGAGATATTGAATCCATCTGGAATTTGGTATAAGGAAAGAAATAAGAAATAGCTTCATCTTTTCTCAGATGCTTAACTACTTGTTCCAGCTTCATTTATCTCCTCATGTCTTTCTTCCCCATTGGTTTTAATACCTCCTTTAGCTTGTATTTAAATTCTATGGAAACTCGATGCCTGGCTCTCCGTCTTATTCTACTGATACCCCTGCATCTTCTTTTATTAGCCACCAACAGAATTTAAAATTTACTCTGCCTTCATTTGCTTTCGTATCTATATTGCCAATCCTCCTCTTGAAACTTTTAATGTTCAAAGAGTTCCTGGTTCTTCTCAAATGTTTGTTTGACCATGTTAACTTTAGAATCACCCTGCCTAATTTTCAAAGAAAATGAACCTATTTGTATTTTATTGGAATTACAGATTTATAGATTAATTTGGGTAAAAATTAATATCTTTATAATATTGAATTTATTTAAGGATCAAATACGTTTTTTAAAATCAAGTTTGTATGTGTGTATGTGTGTTGGGGCACACAGGTACATTAATGGTGTTTTACAAGTGTTCCTCATTAAATCTTGTCCGTTTATTTTCTGTTTAGTTTATTTCTAGACAGTTTTTGTTTTACTTTTAGTTATTATGAATAAAAATGGGAATTTTGGTTCTATTATATATATATATTTCTAATATGCTGTTGCTTTTTTTAAATGAGAAAGCTCTTAATATTCACATATTAACTCCCTAACCATCAAGTGACTGAATTTTAAAACTGTTTCAAATTGAGTTTAACTTGATTGATTATTTTGAGTTGTTTGGTTATGTAATCATGACAAGTGCAACTCATAACAAGTTTTGTTCCTCTTTTATGTTTATGTATCTTGTTTTTTCTTTTTCAAATTAAATTGGTAGTATTTAAAACAATGTCATGAAATGAGAGGCTATGAGCAGTCTTAAACTTATCCATCCCTTTAATAGGACTCTAAGTGTTTTGCTTTTAGGCATGATGCTGACTTTGGCTGAAGTCAACATTTTCAAAACAAGATTAAATTTATCTGTAGGGAAAAAGTCTTTGCTTCTATTCTGTGCAGAGGACTTAAATTTTATATAATGAGAAGAAACCAGGCATGTTCAACACACTTTTTGTTTTTTTAAGAGCAAGCAGCTTGTAGGGAGAAAGAATTCTCCTTTATGCCATAACTCTTACCTGAGCTCTAAAAATCGACTTTCCATATGACCCCACAATCCCTCTTTTGGGAATATGCCTGGAGGAACTCAAATCACTTTATGAAAAAAGATACCTGCACATGCATGTTTATTGCAGCACTATTCACAATAGAAAAACATGGAACCAACCATTCTGCCCATCGAAACTGCACTGTATGAAAAAAAGGTGGTGCATACACACAATGGAATATTACGCAGCCATAAAAGAGAAGCAAAATTTGAACTTCACAGCAACTTGGATGGACTTAGAGTCTGTAATAATGAGTGATCTATCACAGAAACAAATGAGTTCCACATGTTCTCACTCATAAGCGGACCTTGAACAATTATCATAATACTACAAGAAAGGGATTGGCAGTAGTGGGAAACTTCCAGGGGAGATAGGAGGGGGCACATCTCATCAACAAGGGTATCTTCATAATGACCATTTATATACCTAACCAGGAATTGTACCCCACACTTAAAAAAAATAGCAAGCAGCTTGTAGGGAGAAGGAATTCTCCTCTATTTCATAACTCTTACTTCCAGCTCTCCTACTCAGTGTGGACCAGACCCTCCTGGTTTAGCATTACTGAAGCCTTGCTGGGCATGACTGTCTAGTTCTGATGTTAAATGTATGAGTACATTTGGCTTTGGTATCAAATGTATTCCTTAAAAGTGATAAATATATTGGTAACCATATGCCATTACTTTGCTTTTTTTCTTTATTTTTTCAAGATGATTTATTAGATGCTCTCAGAGGGCCCCCAAAATACATATCCAATGATAATTTTATTAGGAGTTGTGAAATTGCTAATGAAATTTGGATCATAGCAAATGCCTTTGCAGCATTGACTAAAGATCGTGTAATTTTCTCTCTCTTTTTTCTATTTTTTCACTACTAGGCACCAATTAATGTAATAGTTTAATGTAATAGTTAATCATTATTACATTCAATTATAATAAATATTTAAATGTTTATGAATGAAAAGGACTACCATTAAAAATATTAATAGTATTTACTTTTCTCATTACTGTGATTTTCAGGTATGATTCTTACTCTGTCGCCCAGACTGGAGTGCAGCACCCGCGGGCTCAGGTAATCCACTCACCTCAGCCTCCCAAAGTGCAGGATTACAGGCTGAGCCACCGAGCCCGGCTCAGGTATGATTCTTAAAAATTAGTCCTTCTTAGATAATATCAACTAAAAGTACCAATCAGGAACATTAGTGGAGGTGTGCTTCCTATTCAGGTTTTAACTGCTGAAAATATTTTCCATTTCCACTAAATATAGTGTCAGAAAATGTCTTATGAAAGCAATCAACATGTCATAGCTTGCTATATAGAAAACATAAAGTTATAACTTCCAAAGTCTATAAGAACTTCATGGAGAATAAAAATGTTAGCAATGAAATGTATTAAAATAAACAACTCACAGTATTGATATTTGATAAAAAAGGAAATTCAAGGTCTGGTCACGGTGACTCATGCCTGTGATCCCAGCACTTTGGGAGGCCAATGGCGGAGAATTGCTTGAGCCCAGGAGTTTGAGACCAGCCTAGGCAACAAAGCAAGATATAGTGTCTACAAAAAAATTAGAAAATTATCTGAGCATGGTGGCATGCCTGCAGTCCAGCTACTCGGGAGGCTGAAGTGGATCACTTGAGCCCAGGAGGCTGACGCTGCAGTGAGCCGTAATCATGCCACTGCACTCCAGCCTGGGTGACAGAGTGACATCCCAACTCAAAAAAAAAAAAAAAAGGGAGATTCAAATTAAGACCTTAATTTTTCTTTTGTGTTCTAAACATAACCTTATAGATTTATCTTTCAAGGAATAAAACAAATTAAATATTTTTTATAACTCTATTCTATTATAGAATTGTGAGGTACAAGCCAGGAATAGGTATATATGTATTTTAAATTATTGTTAATGCAGCAACATAAAGTGATGACCTTAAAGTGGAAGAAAGAAGACATAGCTTTAAAGTGTTTTATGAATGTGAAAATTCTGGAAATAACTTAAGGCATTTAAGAGCATAGATGTTAGAAACAGATGGCCCTGGGTTTGAACACCAGCTTTAGAATATGTTAGCTGTGTAATTTTGGGAACATTACTTAAGCCCTCTGAGTCTCAGTTTTCTTCTCTGTAAAATGAGAAGAAAAATGGTAGCCCCACCACCACAACTACTGCTACCAAAGTTGCTATAGAGGTATATGTAAAGTACAAACAAAGTCGCCTGGTGTATAATAAATGTTCAGTAAATTACTATATTCTTTTAAATTAATAATAGTAATTATTAATATCGTTGTTTATATTGTAATATTTGACAGTTGTCATTATTTTACTCCTTTCAGTTAAGATTTACATACCACTTATTTTTCCTATACATCTAAGGTACAAGATTCCTTCAACAAGTTGCAAAATTTCATATTTTCTTCTCATGTATTTTATTGCCTTCACATTAATTAACATCTTATAATTGTTTGGCAAGGTTGTGTTGGAAAGTAAGCTACAGTTTTTCTTTCTCAGGAGATCCACATTATTCTGATAACTCAAGTGAACTCAATTTTTCAAAAGATTTTTTCATAGTCATCTTTTTAGCTTTTTTTTTGATTCTGTATTCTCGTTTCTTAAAAACAAAACAACAATAACAACTGCTCATTAGAAATTTATTGAAATAAAGCAAAAAGGTACTGAATCCCACCATCCACCCCCCTCTAAATATATTCACAATTAGGAGGACTTCTAAAAAATAGGCTTCTTTTTACTTTTTTTTTTATTTTAAAGATGCGGGGTATAATTCAGGGTTAGGTACCCATGTAGTCATCATACTGGTGAAATTTGGACCTCCCTTTGGTACCCACTTTGCCTGGTTTGAGATTATTAATGTATGCCCCTCCCAAAAAATTAGGCTTCTTAATGAATGATCACACACACTATAACTAAAAATAATGAACCTGTGTTTAAAATATTTTTTAAAATCTGGTAATGTTTTGAAGTAGTTCACTTCCCCTTCCTAAGCTTCATCGATGAATGATTTAACAATAACAAAATGTATATATTTAAGGTGTACAACATGATTTGATATAGGTACATACACAATATGTAATGATTACTAAAATCAAATTAATCAAACTAATCACATGCATCACTATCTATAGTTACTCTTTGTGTGTGTGTGTGTGTGTGTGTGTGTGTGTGTGTGTGTATGCACATGCACGTATGTGCATTGCGTGTGGGGAGGTGAGGAGACAAGATCTACTGTATTAGCAAATTTCAAGTAAACATTACAATATTATTAACTATAGTCAACATGCTGTGCATTGATCCTCAGAAATTCTTCATCTTATACTGGAAAGTTGTACCTTTTGATCCACATCTTCCCATTTCACAACCTTCACCTCTATCCCCTGGCAACCACTGTTCTACTCTCTGCTTCTATAAGTTCAACTTTTTTAGATTTTTACACACAAGTGAGATCACACATTATTTGTCTTTCTGTGTCTAACTTATTTCACTTAGTATAATTTCCTCCAGGTTCATCTATGTTGGCAGGATTTCCTGCTTTTTATAACTGAATAATATTCCATTATATATATCTCACAGTATTTTAATCCATTCACCCATCAACAGACATTTAGGCTGTTTTCATCTCTTAGTTATTGTGACAAATGCTACAGTGAACCTGGGAGTGCAGATATCTTCTCAAGATACTGATTTCACGTCTTTTGGATATATACCCTGAAGTAAGATTGCTGAATCATATGGTAGTTCTATTAATTTTTTTTGAATTCTTTATACTGATTTCCATATTTATGATACCAATTTACATTTCTACTAAGTGTACAAAGATTCTCTTTTCACATTCTCAGCAACATTTGTTATATTTTATCTTTTTGATAAGTCATTCTAACAGGTGTGGGGCAATATATCATTGTGGTTTTGATTTGCATATTCCTGTTAGAGATATAGAGTACCTTTTCACGTACCTATTGACAATTTTTATGTTTGCCTTGAAAAAATATGTATTCAGGTCCATTGATCATTTTAAAATCAGTTTATGTAGGATGTTTTTGATAGTGACTTGTATGAATTTCCTCTGTATTTGAATATTAACTCCTTATCATACAGGTGGTTCACAAATATTTTCTTCCATTCTGTAGTTTGTCTTTTCATTTTGTTTATTATTTCCCTCTCTATGCAGAAACTTTGTAGTTTCTGTAGTTTCTTACTTTAATGTAGTCTCAGTTTTTTTATTTTTGCATTTGTTGTCTGCTTTTGAGGCCATATCCAAAAAAATTCTTGCTCAGATTGATCTCAAATAGTTTTTTTCCCTATGTTTTCTCCTAGGATTTTTATGGTTTCAAGTCTTACATTTAAGTTTTTGATCCATTTTGAGTTGGAGCTTTGTGTATGGTGTAAGAATCCAATTTCATTCTTTTATATATGGATATCTAGTCTGTGCAACGGCAATTATTGAGAAGACATATCTTCACTCTTTTTTATTCCTTTTTATTTTCTTTTTTTTTCTGACTGGCTAATTTCAAATGACCTGTCTTCAAGTTCACTGATTTGTTTTTCTGTGTGATCAAATCTGCTGTTGAAATTCTGTATTGTATTTTTCAGATTGACATTATATTCTTCAGTTCCAGATTTTCTTGGTTCTTTTTTATGGTTTCTATTTCCCTCTTAAACTTCTAATTTTGTTCTTTAAATGTTTTCATGATATCACTGGTCTATCTGTATTCCCTTGCATTCTGTTGAGCTTCTTCAAAATGATTATATGATATCTTTGTCAGACAATTTTTAGATCTTCATTTTTTTGCATTGGTTACTAGAGCTTCATTAGTTACCTGTGGTGGTATCATATTTGACTGATTCTTTGTTATCTGAGTAGCCCTGCATTGGTGTCTGTGCATATGAAGGAGAAAATTCCTCTTCAATCTTTACATACTGATGTAATGATCTGTTGGATCACCAGGCTGATGGGGTTGCCTCCAGCATCACAGTTGAGTGGGGTTGGAGCTGAGTCAGTGGCTGTTGTTCTGCAACCTCCATCACCAAAAAAAATGAAACAATACAGAGTATTTTGTTTGAGTATTTGGAAAACTAAACATCATACCCATAAAAAAGTTGACATGTGTAATCTGTTAGAAGACAATGCATTAACAATTGGTGTTAGCCAATAAAGAACTATAAACTAGTACCAATTAAGCAACAATAGTTTTTGCCCTTTTTCTCTATATCCCTATACTTTTGTTCTGATCCTGGAACATACAGAAGCAGTAGGGGAGGAGGAGGGGAAATTCAAAGCAGTGAAAGAGAAGAAGAGACCTTGGTGATTTCATCCAATATCATGATCTTCAATATCATCTATATCAGTTTGTCATTATATTCTTCAGCTCCAAATTTGCCTGGTTCTTTTTTATGGTTTCTATTTCTTTATTAAACTTCTAATTTTGTTCTTTCAATGTTTTCCCGATTTTACTGGTCACATGGCAATGACACTTATACTTAAAGCTCTACCGTTGGACTCACCTAAACTCCACACTTGTGTATCCAGGCTTTCTACCAACATGTACAGTTGCATATCTAATAAGAATCTTAAAGTAAACATACCCAACTCTTAATCATTTCCCACCAATTTTATTTACCAACAATTCTCTCCATTCCAGTTGATGGCAACTTTATCCTTTCAATTGTCCAGGCCAAAAATCTTGGAGTTTTTCTTGACTTCTCCATTAGCTAAACATTACATGTTTTTTTCACAAGAAAATCTTGTGGATTTCACCTTCAAAATAAATCTAGAACCTGACCAATTCTTAGCACTTCAACCACAATCTCTCTGATTTAAGCTGACATCATCTCCCACCTGGAGATGCTATAGTTTACAAACTGGCCTCCTGCTTCAAAACTTGCATTTCTCACTTTAAAATTCTATTTACAACACAGCAGTAATAGTGATACCTTTAAAGGATAAATGAGACAAGATTCTTCTGCTCAAAACTTTCCAAACATTCTTTATCTAATTCAGAGCTTGCAGCCTCCTGTAAGTGAAAACTCCATTCAGTGTAGCCTAAGAGTCTGGAATACTTGATTCATTCATTCAATAATTCAACAGATATTTATTGAGTGCCAACCATTTGCCTGGCCTGTTTCTAAAAATAGCAAAATTATATCCTTATAGAACTTACAGTGGGGAAGACAGACAATGACAAAAAAAAATAATATCTCACATAATATCAGGTTATTTTATGATATATTTTGATATTTATATCAGAAAATGAGATAAGGCAAAGAAGAAAAACAAGTAGGCAAGGAAATCTTTTGAATGTTTTAGACATTTTTGGGGATGAGGCATTTGAGCAGATACCCCCCAAAATTAGAGAGCAAGCTGTGTGAATATCTAGTGGAAGAACATTCTAGGCAGAAAAAAGGAATAAAAGAAAAGTTACAAAAATGAAATGTGAATGGCCAAGTTCTAGGGAGAGTAAGGAATAAAAGCTTAAAATAGTGCAAAAATAAGATGAAGAGTCTTGGAAATAAAGCTGAAGAGTTATTCAGAACTCGATAACATAAGACCCTTGCAGCCATGAAAAGGATTTTGGACTTTATTCCTCTTGTGATGGGAAGCTATTGAAGGACTGAGAACAGGAAAGTTAAATGTTTTGCTTCATCTTAAAATGTCACTCTGGCTATAGTGTAGAAAATAGTGGGAGCAGGGAGTAAGAGGGCAGGCCAAGAGACACGTTTGGTGGTTATGATGTTAGTTCATGTCAGACAGTGACGTTGCCCCGGACTCAGGGTAGCAGTACAGGAGTGAGAAGTATTGAACAGGTGATATATCCTGCAGGTAGAGTCAATAGGATTTGCTGATGGATTGAACGTGAAATGTGAAGACTAAGGTGAAGGATCAAGGTAGGCAATCTTGTTTTAGCCTTAGCCACTGAATGAATGGTGGTACGGTTTACTAAATAAAGACGAGAAATAAGTAGATTTGTGTTGGAAGGTAAGCTAGAGCTCCTTCTGGACATGAGAGATTGACATCTAAGTAGAGATGCGGAGCAACTATCTATTTGAATCCGGTGCTCAGAGAAAAGATGGAGTTACTCATAGAAGCACAATCAACACACAGGTGCTAATTAAGGCCATAAGATTAAATAAATCACCTAGGTCTTGATTATAGATAAAGTTGATAGGAGATCACAGGACAGACTCAGGCATACTCCAGCACTGAGGAGTCAGAATGTTGAAGAGGATCCAGGAATGGAGACTGGAAGAAAACTTTGGCCTTGTATTTCTTTCTTTCTCCTTCTTCTGCTTCTTCTTTTTTTTTTTTTTTTTTTTTTGTTGGGGTCTAACGTTGCATCCCAGAATGGAATGCAGTGGCATGCTCATGGCCACCGTGGCCTCGACCTGCTAGGCTCAGGCAATCCTTCTGCCTCAGCCTTCCAAGTAGCTGGAACTACAGATGGATACCACCACACTTAGTTAGTTTTTGTGATTTATTGTAGAGACAAGGTCTCACCAAGTTACCCAGGCTGGTTTCGAGCCCCTGGGCTCAGGCAATCCTCTTGACTCAGCCTCCCAAAGTGCTGGGATTATAGGCTGAGTAGATTTACAGGCTGGGATTACAGGCTAGTGGTATTTCAAGTGACTAATGACTTTAGCTACACAATGACTGCACCTACATGTGGCACCTTACCATTGAGCAAATAACTGAGAAAAAGTTCCACTATAAACCTTGGAGAACAGATGATTTTCTAAATACAAGTTCTCAGAGGACATTGATCCATGATTGGTATATTTTGAAGGTATAAATTATTTGAAATGAGTCGGTACTCTTCACTATTAGAATAAACTATTTCATGGCAAGAAAGATGAGTAGTATAGGTAAAAATCTTAAACTGAAAATTCTTGATTTAAATATTCACTCAGTATCTTCATTTGAGAAAACTACAAAGGTAAGCAAATTCCTTGTCATTAAAGGCTCTAGCCATAAAAAAGAGATATTGACTATGAGTAAACTGTCAATTTACAGTGACACCAAAATACACACACATACTTACACATTTTAGTTTCTGCATGGGAGTGGTCTTATTCTCACTGGCAGCGAATAAGTTATATTGGACTTGATATGATAGATGTTCATATGCTGTTCATTGTTTTTCATTTGTGCTTCAAACAGCTAACAACAAGTATACCTTAAATCTTGAAGTTTCAGGTTTACTATTTCCTGAGTCATGAAATACGGTTGAGGGCTGGTTTATGCCTGGTTCTTCTTTATTCTATCTATGTAGTTTTCTGGGTTATAAACTTATTGAAGGCAGTCTTCTACTAGACTACCCATTATATGTGGATGACCAAAATTGAACTTCAAATTTTAGAAAACTAGCAAATATCCTTATGGACAAAGGGGTTTTTCATGTTTCATTTATTACACAAATTCCTGATTTTCTTCACATCTTGATGTAATAATAATAATTTTTAGCTCTCAATTTTTACAAGATTTTTCAGAAAATATGTGATCTGCTATTTTTAATTGTGTTCTATGAAAGTGTAACTCCAAATAACCTAATCTGCCATTATTGGATACCTGAAGACTCAATTCCATCTCTTCTTGAGAAAACTTTACCCAAGCTTTCAAGGCTTTGCCATGAAGCTTTTCCTGATTGCTTTATATGAGGGGAGACGACCACCCAAAAAACAGAATTATTTTTTGGAGAGTTTGCCCCTTATAGTACAGACTTCTCCTACCAGGTGAGTGTTCTAGGAACCCATAGGCATCAGCGTACCGGCTAGTGTTGTTGTGAGAGGTTGCTTTCGGCTTCAGTGATTTTTTTTTTTTTTTTGGAGATTCTTTCAGTGTATTTGCTCATTTCATAATAGGTGATTATGAGCTCACCTGTTCACACTGTGCTGAGTGTTCAACAGTTTTTGACCAAAAAAAGCATGATCCATGAGCCCCAACCTCCCTATCCACATGATCTTGCCCAAGTGACTATTTATTATTTCTCTGGTTGAAAAAAGTCTTTAAAGGGAAACGTTTTGCTGATGGGCAAGAGGAGAAACAAAAAAAGGAAGAAGCACTAAAAGGCACCAGAATTGATGAATTCAAAAACTGGTTTGAGCAGTGGAAAAAAGCATTTTGATAGGTATATTGCATCAAGCAGAAAGTACTTTGAAGGTGATAAATTTAGTGAGACTAGGTACACAATTTTTGTATGAATAGATTCTGGGTTTGGGGAGGCCCCCTTTGTATATATGTGATTTCTCCCTTCTTCAAAATCTCACATCGCCTCCTTGAACTTGTCTTACTCTCTTTGTATCAGCCACAGGTGCTCCCAGTATTTCATTGCCTTTCTGTATCACATTAGACGTTCAATGGCAGGCTGCATATCTTATTCCCCCAAGCAACTAGGTCACACTTTGCACAAAACTCTCAAGACTGAGTGAATTAAAATGATTTCAAAAAAGTGTTGCTTGAGAAACCAACTGGTTTTTTTTCTTTGACTTTTTTTATTATTATAAAGATGTGGGGTACAATTCTGGGTTAGGTATAAAAACATTGATTATGCAGGTACCCTTGTTGATGAGGTATGCCCCTCCCTCCCCTAGTACTTTTGCTCAATTGCCAATCTCGCCCCCCCACCCCGACAGTTTCCCATTACTGTCAAATGCTTTCTTATAGTATTATAATTGTGCAAGATCCACTTATGAGTGAGAACATATGGTACTCTGTTCTTTGTTTCTGTGATAGATCACTGAGTATGATTGGCTCTAAATCCATACAAGTTGCTGTGAAGTCCATATATTTGTCCTTCTTTATGGGAGAAACAAACTATTAACCAAAATATCATCTCAGTTATTTCCCATATTTCTCAACTTCAGCAAGAAATAGTCTTGAGCAATAAAAAAGTTCCCAAGCCTTTCCCCTTCACATTCCACTTAAGTAGCATTTACATAAAGTAATGTGAATAACCTCAGTTTATTCTTCTTTCTAGCAAGACCCCAGCTGCTGAAATATTCAATCACCATTAGTTCCACTTATGATAATAAACATGTTTCATCAGCCCACTTCACAGAATTCCTTAAGTGGCCTCAGTACACAGGGAAAAAAGGAATTTGACCCCCAAGGAGCATAATTCTATACAGATGTGGTCAAGTGAGACAAGCTTCCAAACCACATGCAAATATGTGAAATTATGTTGAGAAAGAATGAAAGCATTTGCATAGAACATTAAACACATGTTGCCTTAATTGCTAATATATTTCAGGTTTTTTTTTGTTGTTGTTGGATAGAAATTTTTGTTGGGTAGAAAGTAAACAAAAGAGCCGGATTCGGTGGCTCAGCCTGTAATCCCACACTTTGGGAGACTGAGGTGAGTGGATTGCCTGAGCCCGCAGGCTCGAGACTCACCTGGGCAACTTGGCGAGACCTCATCTCTACAATATATCAAAAAAAATTAGCCAGGCATGGTAGCGCGCACCTGTAGTTCCAGCGACTTGGAAGGCTGAGGCAGAAGGATCGCCAGAGCCCAGCAGGTCAAGGCTGCGGTGACCGAGAGTGGCCACTGCACTCCATCCAGTCTGGGTGACCAGAGTGACAGTCCAACTCAAAAAAAAAAAAAAAAAAGAAAGTAAACAAAAGTGTTTGGAATCACATACCCAGGTGACAAGTTCTAGTCTCCTTTATCTAATCTAAGATACCATTGCTATTAAGACACCTTTATATATACCATTAAGAAAGAAGAAAATTGGCCAAATAATCTATGTTACCCATCAGTGGTAGACCATATCACAATTTTAGGATGTTAAAATGTGATAAAACATACTTCTTACAGCCACTGAAATATGGTATGTGCCATAACATCTTTGAAGTTCTATTTCTATGTTCAGTAGACAAACAGATATAAAAATACTTTATTCACAAATATTTTCTTTGTCACCTTACATTATACATCTCAATACTAACACAGGGGTGTCATGATTTCTCAGAACAGAATGAGTAGGAAGGTCAATAATCTGGCTAAATACAGAATGCAGGACTGTTGTGCAGGTTGAGTTGTAGATTGTACCACTCAAGAAAAGCAGGTGTTCTACCTGTAAACTTGCACCTATCCCTTCATGATGCACCTACTTATGCAGAAAGAGGTATAGTGTACAATAATCCTTCTGGTCACTCTGTTTCTGAGGAAGGGAATATTGTCTTACTAAGACTGGTGAGTTTAACGTAATCAACTTGATTTGCTTAACATAATGTCTCCTAATTACCTTTCCCAGTGAACCACTTGCCCACCTATAGTTAACGATCTGCTCTCCCTCTGCCAAAAGTAACAGTAGCTTAGCCCACAGAGGCTACCTGAGTCTTTCCAATCCCGCTTGTGAATAGGTGGGTAGGTCTGCTGATTTCTGGGGCTCAGTATTAAGAGGTTTACCTGTCCATATGTGTAAATGAAATCTCTAATACCAGCCTTATTGTTAGGAGGGGGAATATCGGTCTCTTATCTAATTTACTTTCTTATCTCAATAGGATGAAAAGTCATAGCTCAGGAAAGGAGAAAAGATCGCTAGACTTTTAGGCTCACTAGGAGACCTGCTAGCATGCCTGCCTTTGGTTCTGATGGCAGGCAGACCTCTCTAATAGAACACAAAAACTGTGAGAAAGGTGGTCTATTCAAGATGGGATGTTCAATTTACCATGTAATCCCTCACTCCCCTGCCTGACACCATCTGATTACACCCCCAGCCTTCCTCTAAGTGTGTTCTTTCTCATCTCCCAAGGGAGGAGTTACTCCTTTCTTCTCACTCTTCTCTGGCTTCTCTTAGCTTCCTCCCACCAGAAACACTGTCCAAAGTTTTATCTGTAGCCTACGGTGAACTTGGCTGTCTTCCTTTTGCCATCAACCATCAGGAATGCAAACCCAGGCTCTGATCCAAACCAACCAAAGAGCAGGCAGCTGCATTCTATTGGAATGAGAGTGGTATTACCCTGCGACCCCAAGAGAACAACATACTGACTCATCTGAAACCATCAGATTAAGAGATAAAGGAATGCTATCATTGAAACCACAATCTGCTTGGCCACATTCTAGAGACCAACACACTGGGATCAAAGGCAGCTGTGCAGGGATGAACTGAAGTGAGATGTAATGACAGGAGTTACACTCAGATCTATGCTCATCTTATTTCCTTGTGCACATTTAGTATCAAAACAAATACACTGCATTTTCTTCAGAAAAATTCAGCCAGAATGCTTGCTTTTATCTTCTTCACTGAGGGAAAACATGCCAATAGAGTCCATTGATTTTTATACTACTTATTAGAATTTGTAATTATTCTTTTTGTTGTGCCCTGCCTCACATCCTCTTGGCTCTCTTGTTCCTCAGCGATTCTTGCATCAAACAACTCTGTGTTGGCATAACCTGACAGCTCATGGTCTTAGCTACACTCCATGTCTCTTGTTTTATTCCCTGGTGCTTTCCTGACATGGGAAAACCCAGAGGTGAGAAATAGTTGACCCCTTGGATGCCACTAATGGCCATTGCAGGATGGGAGCTGACACATAAAGTCAGCTATCTATCCCTAGGACATAGAATTCTGAAGTACATCTACAGTGGGTATTATCACTGTCCCTGCACCTGGAAGAAGTTGCAGTGGTTTCATTTTGGAAGATTAGATGAAGCATGGCTTTCTCTAGAAGACAAAATAACATTTAGAGCTACCAAATTTAAAACAAGGGAGAGTAAGACAGTCAAACAAGTTTGTATTATACCTTGTTCCGACATCTTTGCAAGAGAAAATCACTAGCCCTAAAGGAAGTATTTTATATAACTCTCTAACATTAAAGAGGTGTTATAACCACCTATTAGTAAGAGAGAATGCAGTTAAGAATCAAAAGTAACACTCAGTGCTCACTGAATATACATTACAGCCAGGCGAATTTTAGCCTAAGGCTGCGTCTGCTTGCAATAATTTAAAAAATGTTATTTCAGAGTTCTTTAGAAGACTTACAATACTTTTAAAATCTATGCCATTACAACATGCTCAATACACATGACCATTTGCAGTGATACAAGCAACTTATCTTACCAAACCTCTTCTCTTTCTTTTCAAAGTATGATGGTCAAACTACCAGATTGTGTGGTACTGCTTTCTCAGCACAATAACAAATTATACATTTGTGAGGTTTTATGAGTGATGTATTTCCAAAGCAAAGCTGGAGAAGTAACTAGATGAGAACTAGATCACTAACAGAATAATTGTGATCATTGCTTGTTCTTTCTGAGACTAGTCTTGTAAGAAAATGATGTCAGGCTGTTATGAGCCTCCAGAGGTGACTTCTTTCTCTTAAGGTCGCACATGAAGATCTTTCTTATACCACTGCCTGAAGTCATAGCCCAGACTCAAGCACTGAGAGAAGATAGAGTTGAGAATGAATTCAGATCAGTTCAGCACCCAGCCAAACAGCATCACTCACGAAACTTAAATGGTGACCTTGAAGGTCACATTTTTCAGGATATATACAAGGCTCACCTAGAAAAAATATTTGAAAGGTTTGAAGGGTGAGCTGACATTATCCAGAAAGAAGAGGAAGAAACAGGACTTGGGCACTCACAGTGTAAAGAGGTCATTTGAGAGTGATTTCTCTTGCCAATGACTAGCAGAGAAACTTCAGAAGAGAAGCTACAACTTTCCTTGGTGATGTGTTTTACCAAGGGGGCATCTATCTTTACCACTGTCGTGGAAATTCTGCCTTTCTTAGCTTGTGACTTGTCACCTAAGTATCTCAAATGTCATGTACTTACCTAAAAAGACATTGTAGCAAAGCAATGGATCATAGATAGTAACAGAATCCTTGAATTAATTTCATCCAATTTCAGATCATTACCAGAATGGACATTTAAAAATTCTTGGGGGGGAAAAAGTCATTTTACTAAAGTTATCCTAGCAAGTTTATTATGGTTAAGTTATTCACAATGTGTTTTAGTTGCACTTTTCCTTAACTATTGCTATTTTTTTAAGGAGTAATACATTGACAAAGAGAGTATTTATTACGAAAGTTTAACATATGGTATAGCACTGTGGAATGTTTTGTACTTTCAGGACCAAGTAGGAAGAATCTGTAAAATCCTTAATCTCAACTAAGGACTTAGTCTAAAACTGAAATAATGTTGATGGTATTTGGGCCAGATTCAGGACTTTAATATTTTTTGAACATATTATTTGTGTTGCATAATGCTCTTTTAAAAGGTCCTTTGCAATATGCTGACACCATGGTGAACACAAATTATATTGGGAAAATTCTATGTATAACTTTCAAGATGCTTTCTGAGATTATTCCACCTGCATCCCTGTGATTTTCACAGATGTTCAGAAAATTTTATTGAGGCCAAGCAAAGAAATCACTAAGCCCTACTTAATTCATGCTACGGTTAATTTATTTATCAGATGGCTTTAGGCTTCAAGTTAGTTAAAAGTAATCTCTGAGTGAGTCATTCTCTTCCCCCTCCAAGAAATCTGGCTTTGATAAAGAGTTAGGATTATTTTATTTTACTTTGCCAAACATTTAAAATTTGGCAGAATTTTTGATTCGGCAAAATAACTGCCATATACATATAAAAGACGATGAAACACAAGAGTTAGTTAGTGACAGAGTAGACTCTAGACCAATGGTTTTCAAACTGTGGTCTGAGGACCCTTAGGAGACCTGAGACTCTTTCAGAGTGTCTGTGATGTCAAAATAGTTTCATAACACTAAGATGTTGTTTGTCTTTTTTTTACCCTGATTCTCCATAAGCATATTGTAGAGTTTTCTAGAGGTTACGTGATTTGTGATGTCAGTGCTCTGATGACCAGTGGAATGTAAGTTAGTATTTTTAATTTTCTCAGTTTTAGTTTCTAACACAGTAAATTTTAATAGTTATAGTTCACTTTAAAAAAAACCAAAAAGCTCATTGGGGGTCCTCAATAATTTTTAAGTGTTTAAAAGTGTCTTGAGACCAAAAAGTTTGAGAATTACTGTCTAGAGCAGTGCTTTCTAGTAGACTTTATTGCATACAATAGCCATTAGACACATGTAACTGTTGAGCACTTAAAATGTAGCTAGTGCAACTGAGGAATTGAGTCTTTTATTTTTGTTAAATTAATAATTGAATTTAAATAGCCACAGTGGGTAGTGGCTACCATATAGGTTGACGAGTGCAAACCCAGACCATCAGTGCCATAACTCCTGATTTAATATTTTTTCCAATATTTTGCACAAGCTTATTTACAGTTAGAAGAGATTTTTCTTCTGTTAACTATTAAACTCTTGGCTTGATTTGTGTGGGTGTGAGGAGGGCGTTTAACCACAAAACATGCAATAAGAGACTTATCATGCATAGTTCTGAAATGCCAATAGACTCCAGATCAAATTCTTGACTCAAAAAAAACCAAAAAGAAAATAAGCCCATTGTAGTTGTCCCTTTGGGAATTATATAGAGTTCAAAAGAATGTTTCCCCATGCCTCATCTTGCATTAGCTATACAGAATTTAGGCAATTGTTGTTAAATTATAAACAGAGTTTTAGGCTTTATTCCTGTTGTGGTTACACAGAGACAAAAATGTGTTGCAGTTACAGAGAAAGAACAGCTGATGTTCAGACACAGTGTCCTTAAGCTGGCCTCCCTTGATGTTGTCATCATCCACTAGGATCTGAATCTCAATGATGAGAAATCCTGGATTGTATAGTAGATCTGTCTGGACATTGGGCACCTTACCCTTGCTAACCATACTCCCAAGACACTTGTGAGCACAGAGTCTCAACTTAAAAATATAGCTTTAAATTGTATGGCATTTTGTGAGTTACAGATCCTTTCTAAACCTGTATTTATCTTGCAAAATGGGATAATAATATTATCAGTGGCTTCTCTATATGTTGCTGAGAGAATTAAATGAGATAATACACTTAAAATACTTTGTACAATTCCTGAAATATTGTGCAAATTTAGTAAGTGATAATTACTGCCATAATAATGAATAGCTATTAGTTATTACTATTGATAATAACTATTATTATTATCTGTATTTACTGGTCACACTTATTGGGAGCCAACTATGTGCCAGGCAATGTGTACGTGCAGGTAGATAAGTCATCCCTGTCCGTGTGCACATGGGGCTTTTGATCTAGTGATGGAGAAACACACTCGCTACAGTGTTGTGAGGTTTAAACTTTATAAGAGAAAGGGGCTGGGGCCTAAGATAGGATGTATTAAGGAAGCATGTTTAGAGTCCTAAGTGGCTAGACATAACCTCCTCAAGGAAGGAATATTTACGCTGAGACCTGAAATACAGTACCAGTAGGATTTACCACCAGTAAAAAAAGGTACAGGTTGAAGTCATGCTAACTAAAAAGATGTTAAGGTTCAGTGACTAAACAAGGCAAAGTTCATTATCTTCCCCTTAATGGTTCAAAGTAGGTAGTCAGGCTCTGCTGCATCAAGTCATTCAGGGCCCCAGGCTGGAATCCAGTTTTCATGGTGGCATCTATGGATGCCTATTATCACCATTGCCAGTTAGTAGAAGGAAAAGAAGATGGACTTCTTTAAACAGATGACTTTAAAGCTGCACTTACATAGGAAGATCAGCTGGAGGTTCAGAAATGTGATCATTGAACTGGTCTGCTTTGGGGTTATCATCACTCACTAGGATACTAGGATCTGGATTTCATATTGTTGCACTCTTGTCTGAAAAATACAAGTGATACAGAAACTATACACTGATACATATACTATATGCACAATGCACAATTTTTATTTACTCTGAAAGTTAATTTAGCTCAGGAAACACTTTGAACTTTTAATGTTTTCCCCTCAAAGATGAAAACATGTTCAGTACTCCTATTCGCTTACTCATATATTCATTCACTCAGCAATACTCATTGAATGTCAGCAACCTGCAATAAATGCCAGGTCCTTTGAAGATGTTTATAAAGCATAGCCCTTGACCTCAAGAGATTGAATCTCATCTGGATGAGAGAAACAAACATCACAGTAGAATGCCTTGCAGAGTGAAAGAGATGATTCCGTGTAGGCATAAATAAGTGCAGAAGAGGATGAAGACTGTTCTGTGAAGAAGAATGGGGAAAGCTTTGTGGGAAGAGCCCCATCTGAGATAACTCGAACACTGATTCAGGTTTTAAAAGGCAAAGAAGAGTCTTCCAGTCTGTGAGAAAAGTTACACATAGCTGAGCGTGGGTAGCAAATAGTTAAAAGTAGATAAAATAGCTGATCAAAAGGAGAAATGAAAATAAAACGTTAAAAGGGAGCCTCAAATGCCAAACAACACACCTTTGAATTTGTTTGATAAATAACGGGAAATTATAGGTCCTGAAAAGGGGATGAACATATGCACATAACTGAATCTGAGTTTTGGGAAGACAGCTCTGGTGGAGTATAAATAGTCAGGCAGCTGAGCTTGGAGAGCATAGGCACGCGTCTCTGGAGTGAATCCTGCCCCCTGATCCTGTGTGATGTTGGGCGAGTGATTCGCCCACCTGGTGCCCTATGTACCCTTCATCAGCAAAATAGGGATGATCATAATAGCTAACGCATAGGGTTGTTGTGAGAATTAAATTAAGTATAAATTAAATTATGTCAAGGGTTTAGAACAACACCTGACGTTTAATAGAAAACACAAATGTTTACACACATACACACAAATATATTCCTTGCAGAGAAATGAAAACAAAGTAAAAAAACAAACTCTAGTTTGTGCTAGCCCTACATAGCCTGTAATTAATAGTTAGGGCAGTTGAGGTATCGGAGCAAGGGATCTGGAAACAAAATACCCGGTGTTGAGTCCCAGATCAAATCAATTGCTTTTTTTTTTTTTGAGTAGGAGTCTTAGTCTGTCACTCAGGCTGGAGTGCAGTGGCACGCTCACGGCCACCACAGCTTCAACCTGCTGGGCTCAGGCAATCCTTTTGCCTCAGTCTTCCAAGTAGCTGGTACTACAGGTGTGCGCCACCACAGCCTTCTAATTTTTTGGTTTATTATAGATACAAGATCTCACCAAGTTGCCCAGGCTGGTCTCGAACCCTGGCCTCAGGCAATCCTCTTGCCTCAGCCTGGGATTACAGGCATGAGCCACCGTGCCTGGCTGCTTCTTAATCTTTTTAAGTCTCTTTTTTCTTCTCTGTAAATTAGCAATAATAATAATACCCATTTCATAAAGTTGTGAGGAATTAAATTACATAACACATGCAAAGGGCCCAGCAAAGAGCCTAGTACCTAGTGATCACTCACGAAACAATAGTCTTATTATCAAAAAATGACTCATTCTAAAAGCTTGTATTTTCTTTAATCTTTATCTCTGAATTAGTTGTGGCCAACTGACATAAATGCAAAGAGCACAGACTTTGTAATCAGGTAAAGCTGAAATAAACTATTAGTCTGTCACTTAAAGCAGTATAAACTTGGGCATTTTTCTAAAATTAGGACCACCCTGTTTAACACTTTCAACCTTAAAAGGTTGCTGTGAAGATTACATGAAATAGTATACATAAAGTATTTAGATTGACATGCAGTAATCACATAGTACAAGCTGAGTCTCTCATTTTTTTTTTTCTCTAACACCCTTGCATATCTTCTCTGAGAGATAAAAAGTCACTCTCGGTCTCAGCCTGGGTGTTTTAGCCTCATCAAGATTGATGAGAAGTCCATTTTTACTGCAAGTAGAAGGATAGTACAATTTTGAATCATAAGTTATAGATTCAGATGAAAATAGAACAAAACTAACCCAACCCCTTCTCTTGCCAGACCTACCAGCGGCTAACCAAAATTAGCCACAGACCACTAGTGAGTGGGTAAGTATTAGTGCAACATTTCCAACTGGATAAAACATGGAAAGTTAAGAAGAGAATCAAGGACCAACAGAGAGGCAGTGGGGAGTTGAAAACAAAAGAAATGATTATAACGAGTCTCTCAGGGAACTTTGTATGCATTAATTTGGAGAGAGGGTCATTTTGTTTTGTTGTTTGTTTTTTTCCACATCAAAACGCACATAATTAGGCTGCCTAAGTGAATAAGCTTCCTTTATATGTGAGAGTCTTGATGACACAGTGGTTAAGAAACCTGGTTTATGAAAAAGATACCTGTACACACATGTTTATTGCAGTACTATTCACAATAGCAAAAACATGGAACCAATTGTTCTGCCCATTGAAAGTGGACAGGATAAAAAAAAATGTAGTACATATACATGATGGAATATTATGCAGTCATAAAGGACAAAATTATGAACTTCACAGCAACTTGTATGGACTTAGAGTCTATAATACTCAGTGATTCTATCAAAGAAACAAAGAACTGAGTACCACATGTTCTCACTAATAAGAGGACCTTGAGCAATTATCATAATATCATAATACTATAGGAAAGGGATTGACAGTAGCAGGAAACTGCCAGGGAGGTGGCGGGGGTAGGGGGCACACCTCATCAATAATGGTACCTGATCTCAAACCATGTGAAGTGGAGACTAAAGTGAGGCCCAAACTTTATCTGTACAATGACCATTTGTATACCTGACCCTGAATTGTACCTTACATCTTTAAAATAATTTTTTTTTTTAAAAAAAAAAGAAAGAAAACTGGTTTAGGAATAATGATTGTTGAATTCAAACCCTGACTCCAGCACTTATGGGTTATTTTATAATCTGGGGTAAATTATTTAAAATTTCTGAGTCAGCTGTTCCTCAAGAGTTTCTAAATCACTATATTAATGCAATGATTATTAAGTATTGTTGTAATACATATAAAGCAGATAAAATAAGCCGCGCTCGGTGGCTCAGCCTGTAACCCTGCGCCTTGGGAGGTTGAGGTGAGTGGATTTCCTGAGCCCGTGGGTTCGAGACCCACCTGGGCAACTTGGCGTGACCTCATCCCTACAATAAATCAAAAAAGTAGCTGGGCGTGGTAGCGCGTGCCTGTAGTTCCAGTTACTTGGAAGGCTGAGACGGAAGGATCACCAGAGCCCAGCAGGTCGAGGCTGCAGTGGCCGGGAGCAGCCACTGCACTCCAGTCTGGGCAACGGAGTGAGACTCCAACTCAAAAAAAAGAAAAAAAAAAAAAAAGCAGATAAAATAGAGTTGGTATAGACAACAAGTCAGATGAGTCAGCAGCCTGAATGATCTAATTTCTTAGAATTACTCACTATAGCTGGGTGCGTGGCTCACACCTGTCATCCTAGCACTTTGGGAGGCAGAGGTGAGAAGAATGCCTGTGCCCCGGAGTTCAAGACCAGCTTGGGCAACTTGGTGAGACTTTGTCTCTTAAAAAAATAAAAAAATTTGATCACTATAGTAATTAACCTAAAATTATTTTCCCTAAAATGACTTTTCTACTGGGTTACATCATCCTTTACAAAATGTTTTAAATTGTATTTTCGTCAACTTCTGATATATGACACATTTCTGTTTCTTGAGAAACTATTCTCATTAACAACCTTCATCCTGTGACTTGCTTCTCAAGTACTTTGAGGGTTGGCTATTGCTTATAGTTGTTACCTTGTCCTGACCACTCCTCGATGTGGTTTGGATCTTACTGCCTTTTCTTCTTACTATCATCTAAATAATAATAACCCTGGGAGAAGAAAAACCCAGTCTCACCTTTTAGCTTTACGAGAACATTTTTTTGACCTGGAAAGTGCCCTTCTGTCTTCTACTTAGCATTTGTCAGAAACCCGGTTGTGTCTAGAATTGAAATGTGTACTCTGAGTCTGCAAATGCAAAATGAAAGATGTCACCTCCAACCAGGTTGGAACTAATGAAAAAGACAAATCTCACATTGATAAAGATTCTTTGCTTGAGCAAACCTTAGACAGGCTCCTAAACCTTCTCCTAAGCCCCTCTGTGCATTGGAAAATCCAGTTTTAGAAAAATTCGTTTAGCAAGAACCTCCCCCCTCCCAATCTTATCACCCTCGGTATCTGCTCACCGTCCTCCAGATAATGTCTGGTCACTCTGATCTACTTTCAGCGGAAATCTTGCGAGGTCACTTTAGCCAGAATCCCCTGACTACTAATGTTCCCTCATAATAATTTTCCATCCATTGATCTCCACCTTAAACCCTGACCATAAATTTCCATTTGCCCATGCTATATTGAAGCTGAGCCCAACCTCTCTTGCCCCCTACCAAAAAAAATTCCCATAGTCGTGGTCCCTAAGTCCATTGTGATAGTGCTGAATAATTTGTGCCTTACAGTGCTTTAGCAAGTGCCATTGAATATTTTTTTTCTTGAACAGCATACGTGAAATTACTTGAGAATGTCTAGGCAATTATGAAAATAAGGAAGATAATAAGATAAACAGTATGTGGGCCCACGAAAGAATAGACCCCCCCCCCACCCCCCCGGGGAACAGTAATCACTACAACAGGGAAAGGGAGAGGAAGCAGTGAGGAAATACCTCTGTTGTCTCCATGGCTGACTGGCGGTGCTACCTTGGGGGGCACGATGCTTCTTGATCTACCCCCATTTCTTCATGCTTCACAATGCATTTTCCTCCATAGAGAAATGACAAAAAGCACTTAATTTCCCACATAGTTTCCACAGGGTGATTTAATCAATAAAACAGAGGAAACACGGTTTGCTAGCATACACTAATAACTAACATTTTTGTGGCATGCCACAGTATTATACAAACTTTTGCTTACAATGACTTACCTGATGTTCACAGCTACCCTGGGAGGGAGTTATTATTATTATCCATTTTCAAATAAATAAAATGAAGTTGATAGAAGTTAAGCAAATTTCCTAAGACCACTAATTTAGCCCCTAATTACTGCAGGTGGGATTTTATCATGTTCTATCACTAAAGCTTGTACTATTCCATGTTGCCTCACACTGGGATTAGAAAGAATGTAGTGTTTTTTGGACATATGTATGTGGTGTGTGTATGTAGTGTGTGTGTGTTGGGACAGAGGTCAGTCTATGAAGTAATCCCATCATTTGGAACATTATTTTTATAAGAAAAACCTTTTACATATATGCTAATGTGGGAATAAAATTTTAGAATAGAACCCATTTATGAGTTGGATGACTAAAATGCAGTCTCATATTTACTGTCTGGACATGCAGTCTAATATTTTATTACCTTATTTATCTGTCAAGAAAAAATGTTGATTTCTTTTTTAGCATTTTTAATGCACTGATTTAATAGGCCCTTGAAGATCTGTTAAAATAGATTTGAGTAAGTCCTTGAATATTTATTAACATAAACCTGAAACTCTAAGAATACTAAAAAAAAACCTAAGAAAAACATTTCTGGGCATTGGTCTTGTCAAAGAATTCGTGACCAAGACCTCAAAAACAAGCAACAAAGATAATAACCAAATGGTACATAATTAAACAAAAAAGCCTATGTATAGCAAAAGAAATAATCAACAGACTAAATAGACAACCTGGAGAATGGGAAAAAATATTTACAAATTATGCAACCAATGGGAGTAATATGCAGAATTTACAAGGAACTTAGCTCAACAGAAAAACCACAAATAATCCCACTGAACGACATTTTTCAGAAGAAAATATACAAATTGTCAACATGCATATAAAAATACTCATCATACTAATCACCAGAGAAATGCAAGTTAAAGCCACAATGAGATATCATCTTACACCAGAGAGTGGCCACTATTAAAAAGACAAAAAATAACAGATGTTGCTAAGGATGCAGAGAAAAGGGAATGCTTATACACCATTGGTGGAAATATAAATTAGTACAATCTTTATGGAAAACAGTATGGAGATTTCTCAAAGAACTGAAAATAGAACTACCATTAGATACAGCAATCCCCCAAAGATACCTGTTCTCTTAAGTTTATCACAGCTCTACTAACAATAGAAAATATATAGAATCAAACGAAATGTCCATCAGTGAATGATTGAATTAAAATGTGGTGTAAGTACACAATGAAATATATTTGGCCACTTTTTTCTTAAATTATAAAGATGTAAGGTACAATTCAGGGTTAGGTATACAAACATTGATTATGCAGGTACCCTTGTTGATGAGGTATGCCCCTCCCTCCCCTAGCAGTTTCCCTCAACGGCCAATCCCCGCCCCCACCCCCCGGCAGTTTCCCACTACCACCAATCTTCTTCTCATAGTATTATAATTGTTCGAGGTCTGCTTATGAGTGAGAACATATGGTACTCTGTTCTCTGTTTCTGTGATAAATCACTGAGTATGATTGACTCCAAATCCATCCAAGTTGCTGCGAAATCCATATGTTTGTCTTTCTTTATGGCTGTATACTATTCAATTGTGTATATGTACCACATTTTTTTAATCCAGTCCAGCTTCGATGGGCAACATGGTCGGTTCCATGTTTTTGCTATTGTGAATAGAGCTGCAGCAAACATATGTGTGCAGGTATCTTTTTTGTAGAATGACTTGAGTTCCTCTGGGTATATTCTCAATAGGGGAATTACTGTTTCATATGGAAGGTCAATTTCTAGTTCTTTCAGAAATCGCCACACTGACTTCTGGAGAGGTTGCACTAGTTTGCATTCCCACCAGCAGTGTGGAAGTTCCTTTTTCTCTACACCCTCATCAGCATCTGTTGTTGTTTGTTTTATTAATGATGTACTTGACATTCCTTAGCTGCTGGGAGCAGAGTGCTTTGAAAACCTTTTCACTCATGTCAGGCACTGGGGATAGGGACAATGAATTTTCACCAGCTTTTATCTACCCTGAAGTAGGACCTAGCTACATCCCCACCAGCAGTGCATTCTCTTGCATCAGATTTCTGCAGTTTTGATAATTGAAAGATGACATCTTATTGTAATTTGTATTTGCATTGATCTTATTGTGATTGAGGTTTGACATTGTTCACATGTTTAAGAACTGTCTATATTTCCTCTTATGTGTATATAGACTGTTCTCATAACTTTTGCCCATTTTTCTATTGAGTTTTTAGTTAGGCAAGAAATAGGTTGCTATATGCTGTTGGGGGAAGAGAAAGATAGAGATAATTGTGGGTCAGCTGAGCAGACAAAAATTTACAATTCTCTGCACATTCTTGGGAGATGGCAAAGTCTAAAGAGAAATGGCTGAGTGTTATGTCTTGTGGATGTGGACCTTTGTGGAGGCAGCCTTATGAGAAGGTTCACATGTCCCAGACATGTCACAGAAGCTGCGAAGAGCCAAAAACCTAAAGCAGCCAAGCAGGGAGGAACAGTGGACAGGTAACATCTGTGGACAGATAATCAATGACCAGAAGGACTTCTTCAATACCTTAGCCCTGTGTGGACAATCCCAAAACTACAACTTAGTAGCAGGTGAGGTGATGGCAAGATTGGAAACTAGTATAACAGAGGTTAAACTTTCTGCCAGTCTTGGACAATGAGAACATTATGTCAATTTCTTGTCCTGCAGATATGGTAGACTGTACTGGTCCACTGCTCTAAAATCTACACAATTTTTCATTTACTCAAGAAGTGTTTTATTGAGTACATGCTTTTTTGCTAGCATACTCTCAAATAGCAGACATACATGGTTCTACTCTTGTGAATCTAGCAGGCCAGTAGAATTAAACAAATCATCATGCACTCATCTATTTAATTACAATAATTAAAAATATCATGAAGGACAAATAAAAGGTATAATGAGACATTATAACAGAGAATAATCTAGACCAGGGGTTTAGGAAACCTCCTTGATAAAATAATATTGAGGAAGGGGGAAAGCTTTTCAGTAAAAAGTGTCCAGAGAGAAGTAAACATTTATCATGATCTCAAAATTGGTGAGGATGGTGATGGATTTGGACAATATTTCATAAAATTTTAAAGAATAGATGAATGGATAAAGAAAAAGCAGTATACATATGCAATGAATACTATTCAGCCATAAAAAAAGAATAAAATCATGTCATTCACAACAGCATGAATGGAACTGATGGTCATTACTTAAATGAAGAAGCCAGGCACAAAAAGACAAATAATGTATGTTCTCACTTATATGTGGGAGGTAAACAATTTTAACACATGAAGAGAAGAAAAATAGATAACAGAGACTAGGTAGAGTGAGTGGGGGATATGGGGAAGGATTAAGAGAAGTGGATTAAAGGGTACACACATCCAGTGAGATAGAATAAATTCAATGTTTGATAGCAGAATAAGGTGACTACACTTAGAAAATATATTTTACCTTTGTGTTGGATACTTTAAATACCCTTACTTAGTCACAACACATTATATACACATCAGAAACGTCTCATGCACTCCATACATTTGCACAAATCTAAAAACAGTTGTTGAGTAAACAAAAACCATATTTTTTCCTTTGAAGAATTTATTTTATTTTATTTTAATTTTTTAGAGACAAGATCTTGCTCTGTCACCCAGGCTGGAATGCAGTGGTGTGATCATAGTTCACTGTAACCTTGAACTCCTGGGTTTATGTAATCCTCCAGCCTTGGTCTCACAAAATGCTGGGATTACAGGCATGAGCCACTGTGGCCAGCCTGAAGTAATTTTTTAAATGGAAAAGTTTAATCTCTAAAAACTAGAAATTTTAGCTTAGGAAATGAATATGCAAGAAATAATGCAAATGTCTTGCAAAAAAATGCATCTATATGAATTTTTTAGTGATTGTTTTAAAAGCAAAATTACCTAACTATCCCACAGCAGTAAATTATTTTAATAAATATGATACAAACACATGATACAGTACTATTCAACTTTAAAAATATTGTAGATAATTTGTTGACTGGTTATATAAAATAGAGTTTAGAAACAATAAATAATGCCCTATTGTTGCAAAAAAATTAACGAAGAGGTATATGCTGACACAGAAAAACAGATAACAGGTTATTTCTGAGCACTAAGGTTATCTTCTTCATTTGGTGTGTGTGAATTTTCTAATTTTTCTCCAAAAAAAATTTTATACCAAGGGGAAAATGACAAAAGTAACTTTTAATTAAAAAGGTTGTAGATAAACCTGTAATATTTTGGGAGGAAACATGGGGATGAGGAAGGAAACAGCCCGGGAGGACATGGTGTCCATGTTCATATTCAACACCTTTCCTGAGAACAAGGCTTTTTACCTTCTGCCAAAGGGCAGAGTCAGAATAAAAGTATGCTGTTACACGGCAGAAAATTTCAGTTCTGAAGATAGAAGAGTTTCTCTGGCAGAACTAGGGCCATCCAAATAGAGACGGCACTTCCTTAGCATGTGGTGGGATCGCCTCCCCACTATGTGAACACCACAGCTTCCCAAGAAGGCATATAGAATAGAGGTGGCAAAAGGGATTTCTGTGTAGGTAAGGGATAGACAACTCCTCCAAGTTCCTTCTACATTTGAGAGTCTGTGATTTTATGAACATTAGCACTTCCCCATGGCATGCAAATAGTGTCTTAAGGCTCACATTTACTGGCTGTCACATGAAGAAGCAGGAAGGATTGTCTACATCTCTTATTTTTATTATGTATTTACTTCCTCACTAGAAATCAGACTTGTGACAAAATATGTGTGATGTTAATATCCTTTTAATTTTTGCTTATTGGCTCATTTGATTCAATTATTCTTATGAGACCTGGAACTGTTTTTTATTTTTGTTCAAAATCCCTCATCTACAGAACTTGGCAAAGACCTACTGTCTTCTGAACACCACATCTAATCTTTTTTAAAAACAGCTTGAGTCTAAAGTTCAGTGGCTTTTGAACACTAATGGTGGTAACAAAGTGAGGACTCCTTTGTTTATTTTTTTTAAGAAACACACACATCTATCACAAGAGGTGTACTTATGCACAGTTCACATATAATAATGATAGAGAGTTAAAAGTGGAGGATCATCGTCTGAGGTCCAGAACATGTTCCTGTGGTTATTGTGCTGTCTGCCCTGACTAGACTCATCCACTGAGACCTTTGTGCTGAACCACATTTCATGCATCATGTTCTAATCTTTATTTCTATGTTCCATTTTGGACCATTGTGAAGAGCATGAGCCATTTTGGAGCTGCATCCAAAGAAGTGTATGTGTTATTTTGACAGTGGCGCCACAGAGACAAGGCATTTATACTTGCTCCAAACACTGTGAAGAGCATAAGAGCTAATGCATTCCGTCACTTTTGTTTTCCAGGAAAATAATGGTGTTGGCTTATTTGGAAATCCTTCACACAACGCAATGGGATGCAAGCTGCTGTTTTGGTTGCCAGCAGGCGGAACTCTTTTAGAATACAAATTAAGTGCTGAGCTCCCTCTAGTGACAATATTTTGCAATTCAATTCAGTCATTTTAAATTCTGTTAAATCCTTTTGTTTTCATTTAATTTTATACAACAGGTATTTATCAAGTCAGAAATTCTGTTAACGAAATAGTAAGACTATAATTTTAAAGGATTAATAAAAATGGAAACTATAATGACTGAAAATGTTTCGTGTGAGTATAACAGTATGAAAAAGACATTTAAGATAGGTTAATCTGTGTCCTTTGACCAGCATTTCCCCAGTCCCCTACCTCTCAGACTCTGGTAGCCACCATTTTACTTTCTGTTTCTACGTGTCCATCTTTTTTACAATCCACATAAAGCGAGATCATAAGTGAGGTATTTGTCTCTTTTTTTCTGTTTATTTCAATTAACATCACGTCCTCCAGTTTCACCGATGTTGTCGCAAATGACAGGATGATGGGACTTTCATTTCCATTGTGGAAATTTTCTTTATTCATTAGAGATTATGGATCACTGAGAATGATGTTAGCTATAGGCTTGCGCTACATGGCCTTTATTGTGTTGGGGTATATTCTTTCTATACCTAATTTATTGGGTGATTTTTTTTTTTAAAGAAAAGATGTTGAATTTTGTTGAGCATTTTCTGCATCTGTTGAGATGATCAAGTGGTCTGCTGCTTTATTCTGCTGATGTGATGTGTCATACTTATTGATTTGGGAAAACTAGAGAGGTCAAAGGCAAAGGTTTTGTCATTTTACTCCTTGGATTCAAATTTCCAGTTCTGTCACTTGACAACTGTGGAATCCTAGGCAAGTTACTTAACCTCCCAGTGCCTTAGTTGTAATATCTATGAAGTGAAAATAAAAATAACGATGTCGTAGGTTTGTTGTGAAGACTAAGTTATGTGATATTTGTATCTGTTGAACCATTCTTGCATCCCAGGGATAAATCCCACTTGATCATGCTGGTTTGCTAGTAGTTTGTTGAGGATTTTTGCATCTTTGTTCATCAGGAATATTGGCCTGTAATTTTCTTTTCTTGTAGTGTTCTTTTCTGACTTTGGTATCAGGAAAATGTTGACCTCGTAAAATGAAGTTTTCCCTTCTCTTCAATTTTTGTGGATAAGTTTGAGGATTGGTATTAGTGCTTCTTTAAATGTTTGGTAAAATTTAGCCATTAAGCCATCAGTGGAACTTGCTTATATATCACATAACTTAGTCTTCACAACAAACCTATGACATCGTTATTTTTATTTTCACTTCGTAGATATTGCAACTAAGGCACAGAGAGGTTAAGTAACTTGCCTAGGGTTCCACAGTTGGCAAGTGACAGAACTGGAAATTTTAATCCAAGGAGTAAAATGACAAAACCTTTGCCTTTGACCTCTCTAGCTTTCCCAAATAGTACTTTACCAATTTCTTTGGGAAACATTTTATTGAATGCTTTTAGTATGGAAGCCTTATAGTGGATTCTGTAAATACTCTGGCATGTAAGACTGACTGCAAAGATGGAGGCCAATAGATGATAATGGAGAAGTATGATATGTGGTAGTAGAAGTCAATCTAAGAGTTTAAAGAAAGGGCTGGTTCAGAAGAGCCTCTTTTAAGGGTCCATACCGGACCTGAACCCTAATCAGTGTGTAGGAATCAGCTTAACAAAAAGCAGAGGAAATGCCTTCCAGACAAAAACAGCTGGATGTGTGAAGAATGGAGACTCCTGAGAGAATAACTTGCTGAGATAACAAAAATAATTAATATGGTATGAGGCAGGGGCTAGTGCAGGGACCGGAAGAAGAGAGGGGAAACAGCAAAGCTGAACAGCTAATAAAGAGTCTCTTTATTTAATATTTTTTTTGTATCTGTAAAAATGAAACATGTTCATTTTTGAAAAGGATTTTTATATCATGTGTTAAAAACAAGTCAGGCACGTTGGCTCATGCCTGTAATCCCAGTACTTTGGGAGATAGAGGCAGGAGGATTGCTTGAGCCCAGGAGTTTGAGACAAGCCTGGGTAACATAGAGAGACCTAGTTTCTACAAATAATAATAATAGTAAAATTAAAAAATTAAGCCGGGCTCGGTGGCTCAGCCTGTAATGCCGCGCCTTTGGGAGGCTGAGGTGAGTAGATTGCCTGAGCCCGCAGGTTCGAGACCCGCCTGGGCAAGCAAGACCTCATCTCTACAATAAATCAAAAAAAATTAGCCGGGCGTGGTAGCACGCGCCTGTATTTCCAGCTACTTGGAAGGCTGAGACGGAAGGATGGCCGGAGCCCAGCAGGTCGAGGCTGCGGTGGCTGGGAGCGGCCGGCCACTGCACTCCAGTCTGGGCGACAGAGTGAGACTCCAACTCAAAAAAAAAAAAAAAAAATTAAAAAATTAGCTGGGCATGGTGGCATATGCCTGTAGTCCCAGCTACTTGGGATGCTGAGATGGAAGAATCGCCTAAGCCCATGCCACTGCACTCTAGCCTGGGCAACAGAGTGAGAACCTGACACACACACACACACACACACACACACACACACACACACAACTCAACACAAGTATAAAGAAGAAAGTAAAAATCACTTGAAATCTCATCACTCGGCCAGGCTCAGTGGCTCAGCTTGTAATCCCAGCACTTTGGGAGACCACGGTGAGTGGATTGCCTGAGCCCATGGGTTCAAGACCAGCCCGGACAACTTGGTAAGACCTTGTCTTTACCACAAATAGAAAATTAGCTGGGTATGGTAGCACATACCTGTAGTTCCTGCTATTTGGAAGGCTGAGGCGGAAGGATGACGAACCCTGTAGGTCGAGCAGAAACACAGACCCCACCAGTCAGTGGAAGGAGTGCAAAAATTCAAAGTCGAGAGAAGGGTATAAGGGTTGAAAAACCACCCACAGGGTACCATGTCCACCACCTGAGTGATGAGCCCAATATAAGCCCAAACCTCACTATCACACAATATATCTATATAACAAATCTGCACATGTATCCTTTGAATTAAAAAAAAAAGTGGAAAGAGCATGTGAGATGAGAGGCATTGTTTGGAAAAATACAGTCTGTCACAGCTTTTCTATCTGTGTTCCTCACTGTTTTTCCATTACTATGACCTTGTATCTGTAGCTCTCTTATCCACCATGTCACAATGTTGACATTAAGCAATCAACTAAAACCCCTATATCATTCCCCAGTGAGCTGAGAAGCCAGCTATTCTCCTTTCATCTCATACATGCCTTTAAATACAGACTTTGTATTAATTACAATTACATTTAATTATCATTCAGTAAATATTTATGGAGATGCCATCATTTGCCTAAGCAATGGGGTAGACAATATATACAGAAAATGTTTCATTTTCTTAAGAAGTTTACAATTTAGAGAGAAAAGACAATTAAATCAGAAATTTCTGTACTGGGTGATGCTAATTTCTACTAACTTATTTTTCTATCAATCACTGGTAGGTTACAATTAGTTTTTAGAATAGAGTATCATGAAACAATTTATAAATGACTTGAAAGTCACCAGACACATAATGCCACTGGCATTCCCCAATCTACTAGTCTGATGACCTCTCAAAAAAGGAAATGAAGCGATTGAGCATGACTTGTGCTTCACGAGTTTAAGCTGACTTGAAGTGATCTCTGCTTCCTTTTTTTCCAACCTTTTCTTTTAAAAATATTTGAATAATCTTAACATCTTTATTAATATTTAATAACCATTTGTATTTTATTTTTTTACAGGTTCAGAATTGCCTAGAATCTCTCTGGAGATATTAAACATACTTATTTTAGTACTTCATTTCATTTTATTTTTTAGTTGGAGTCTCACTCCATTGTCCAGGCTGGAATGCAGTGACACACTCACGGCCACAGCAGCCTCGACATGCTGGGCTCAGGTGATCCTTCTGCCTCAGCCTTCCAAGTAGCTGGAGGCATGCGCCACCATGCCCACCTACTTTTTTGATTTATTGTAGAGATGAGGTCTCACCAAGTTGCCCAGGCTGGTTTTGAAACCATGGGCTCAGGCAATCCTCTTACCTCAGCCTCCCAAAGTGCTGGGATTATTGGCATGAGCCACTGCACCCAGCTATATTTTAGTACTTTAAAATATGCCCTGTATTGCGTTTTCTCAGGTTTTAGTTTGGCTTATAGAGTTTAGTTATTTTCTTTTCAACTTCCTTGTTGTTTGATAGTTCTTGGTTGTTTGGTCATATTTGTAGTTCTAATCTGAATAGTATTGGTGACTAGAGAGTGTAAGAATTCTTGTTTGCATAGCTAAAAGCTCAAATTTGGATTAAATAAGCTCTGATTCAAGTGTATGTGGCAGAGAGAGGGTGGGCTTTTCTTTTTGATGTGAATATGATTTGTTTAACGAACACAGCTCTTGTTTGCCTGGTACAAGGCCCTGATTCCCTGGATCCAGTGTCTATTTGAGAATCTCTTATGTAAACGCTCTCACTATACACAGCCTGGGGTACACATCAGCCTCATCCCTTAGGACTAACTTTGTCTTTACTAGTTACCCGGTCGCTGCCTATGTTTCACTTCTTCTAGCTAGCCTGCTTATTATGAGGTTTTGTAGAATTCTGCTGGGAAAACTTTTATTTTCAAAGTTCCCTTTCATGAGTTTGAACTTGCTGGTTGCTTAGTTCTATTACATTTTCCCATCAATACACTTTGGAAATTTTTCAATATATTCTAGTAACCCCTTTTGACTTTTCTAAAATTAATTTAGATTTTTGTTTAATTTTACTCCATTGCTATTGAATTTGGGAAGAGAGGTGAATGCATGTATCCAATTAGCCAACCTTAGAGGGTAACCAACACCTCTTTCTATGGTAACCAATTATTAGAAAGTTCTACTGGGAATTACAGCAGTCTCATCCAATGTGTGCTTTTTAGAAGACAGGTTTTTTTTCTCTGCTCTTAAATGAAGGCATAACTATACCCATTCTCCGCAGTTTTTCAAAGATTACTGACAGCAATCCTTTATTGACATGAACAACTCCTTTAGTGTTCTGGAAAGTATTTCACATTAATGAAAATAATGATCCTATCATTCCTCACTTATCAAATGAACTTCAGTTCCTTCTTAAATATGCTTGTTTTATTTTGTCAAGTGTTGAAACTTTTCACTGAAGGTCTTTTCCTTGATAGAAAAGAGGAAAATCAAACAGAAGTTACACAGTTCTATGTTTGTTTGTTTTTTTCCACTTGTTAAAATATTGCACCAAAATCACTAACTAGTATAAGGAATCACTTTTATCTTTAATCTCTCATCTTTGTTTTTCTCAAGTCTACACTTTTTTAAAGCTTTGACATCCTAGCCAAATAGAGGCCTAGCCAGAAGTCTCAATTTGTTTTTGATTTTTATACCTCTGCTATTAGTTTTTGTATCAGTTCTTTTAAAGTCTGAGCTTTTGAAACAATTCCCTGCACAATGTTGGTAACTCGGGGGCATTAAGGTAGAAGGAGAAACTAAAGGTCAGAGAATAAGGAGTGAATCATTGGTGATGAAACTCAGGCGAATTTGCTTGTGAAACATCTCACATGTGGTAGCCTCCTCCTGAGGTGGTGGATTCAAATGATCACTTCTGACTCATGTTGCTAGAACTCTTTTCTTGGGAAGACAAGTTTGTGTCATCTAGAACAACAGACATTTTTGCCTGACTTTCATCATGTACTCAGCATTTCACAGATTTCAGAGCTCTTTCCAATAGCAGATATGCTATTACACTTAAATGTCCTTCACATTTTCATACCTGTTTTTGGAAGGAAGGAAGGAGCTAGTCAGTTCTTGTTTCAGTCATTGAGGAAGGAGCCAGGAGAGTAGGAGAGAGGCAGTCATTAGGTGGCATGAGAATGAACTCACCTGTCCAAAATCAAAGGATGGACACAGAGACATGGAGTGCCAGAAGCAAGACTTTAATGACGGTCTTGCAAGATTGGGTGTCTAGTGGGCAGGCACACTGAAGCAGGAAAAATTAGCGCTTTAATCCCTCTCCTGGCTCCTCATTTGAGGAATACTTGAAGGAATTACACACTTTGCCGTAGGACACCTGCATGTTACATGTTGATTGGTTTTACAGAATTATCTCATTTACATGTCCTATTTGCCGATTGGCTTACAGGATTACTATTTTAATTGGATTTTGCCAAAAGTTTGAACATGTAGTCCGCCAAAGTAAAAAGCCCATGAAAAGGAAGCACAAAGAAGCAGGAAGTGAATCAACGAAAGAGAAACACAAAGCATTTACACACTTGAGACCCCAAGATAAGCTAGGCTCCAACTTGAAAATAAATCACCATTCTTATTTCTCACAGTGGGAACATGCAGCCAGTACCTCTCTCCCCTGTTTCTTTTTCTATATCCCCACTCTTTTCCCTTTGAAACTCTTTCCTGGCTGGATTAATACTACAGTCTCTTGATTTTCCTTTTACCTTTCTGGCCCTTCTCAGTCTCATTTTCTGGCTCCTCTTCTCTTCCTCCATTGAACCTTGTAATTTTTTTTAAAGGCAACATCTTAAGGCATCTAAAATGATACTCTTTATGGAACTTAATTAACTTGGGATGTTATTTTTGTCATGTGAAAAGCACTTTACTTTCAGGTTATTCAAAATGAAAGCTGAAATTGGAAAGAAAAAAGCAAGGAAAGGCACAGTATATTAAAAATGTGTTGAGACAGTCTTTCAAAATTCCAAAATAAACATAGTTTCCTTAAAAAAAGGCAGAAATACTCTGCTGCTTTCACTAACCCATTTAAATCTGCTTAAACCTAGTTCTCATTTTATTTAAAAACTTTTATTGCACTATATTAGTGAACATAATTCAGAATAATAACAACCATTGTAAATAAAATTAAAAAGTTAAGTTGGAAATGTTAAGATTCACCTAGAAATGCACAAATTAATGCTCCTCGACTTACAGTGGAGTTACCTCTGGATAAACTCATTTAAACTGAAATGCATTGTTTAAATTGCGGAGCATGCTGAATGCCTGAGACTTTCCTGCCATTCTAAAGTAGAAAAAGGTAAGCTGAACCATCAAAGCTAGTGACTGTCTGGAGTAAACAAGTATTTCCCCACCAAGTCTTAATAAATATATTCATCTCCATTTTGACATAAAAGATCTGGCAGGCCTAATACTTGTATATATTTTATCTCTTTTAAAAATTTCACTTAAAATGAATTTTATGTTTTACCTTCCATGAGCCACTTAGTGTGGTTAACTTTTTAGAGTGCATGTAGAGGTGGGAGATGGGAGCAAAGATGTGTGTGTATATCAAAGGAGGGGATGTTGGACATATTGTGGTTGTAGCTACAGCCTGTTGCCAACTTTTAGCCAGCTCTTTAAAGTGTTAATTTTTTTTTTCCAGCGGACCTTGAACAATTACCATAATACCATAAGTAAGGAATTAGCAGTAGTTGGAAACTGCTGGGGGTAGGGTGGGGGGCGGGGGGGCACACCTCATCAACAAGGGTACCTGCATAATGAAAAAAAAAGTTATTTTTTTTTTCCCATTAGGAAGAGGAGAAATACCTAGGGATATATATACCTAGTATAACCCTACATCAACATTTAAAAAATAATTACAACAAATCATTTCAGTTGGTCTTGAATTGTTTTATATTTACAAAGAAATGAAAACAGGCACGTAGACAAGTACGTGTACATACATACTCATAGCAGCACTGTTTGCAACAGCCAAAAGGTGGCAACAGCCCCCAAATATCCAACAATGAATGAGTGAATGAACAAATTTGGCTATATATGTATAGTAAAATATTATTCAACCATAAATGTACTGACACATTTATGGTCAGTACATTTATGGTACTGACCATAAATATACTGACCATAAAATATTAATACTACAGCATGGATGAATCTCAGAAACATGGTGCTAAATGAAAAAAGTCAGACACAAAAGGTTATACATTGTATTATTACATTTATATGAAATACTCAGAATAGGTTAAATCCTTAGAGATAGTACAGGAATAGTGGTTGCCAGGGACTGGGGTGAGGGAGAAATAGAAAGCAACTGTTTAATGGGTATGAGGTTTCCATTTGGGGTGGTGAAACAATCTTGAAACTAGATAGATGTGGTAGTTGCACAACATTATAAATATTCTAATAGCCACTGAATTGTTCACTTTAAAATGGTTAATTTTATGTTATATGAATTTCACCTCAATAAAAAATAGTATATAAAACATAAGCTTATTTTCTTCAAACTTAAAAGGGATTTATTTGTGATTTCCTATATATATTTGGCTTGTAAATACAAGACTGTAAATGTACTAAGAGACAATTTCTGTTAAAGTTTCCTTTGTGTTTCGCTTCAAGTACTGCACAAGTTAAAATCTGATAAAGGATTTACATTCGGTTATCTGAAACTCTTTATCTCAGACTTCTTTTTAATGTGGTGGGTCACTTCTTCATTTCACCACCAGCAGGAAAGTCTCTCTTATATGGTTTCCAGGACTTTCATTAGTTAGTGTGCATACAGTTTTCATCTTCTATATCGTCATTGTCATTGCTGTCTTCATCACTTTCTAAGGGGATGCCAGTGGCAACTGAAACACCTTTAGTTTGTCAGTCAAGAGGAAAAAAGTCAGTTCCACTGAAAGTGTCTTGTCTCTGGTAGAAGAGCACATATGCTGCTTTGGACGCAGTTTGGTCTTCAGATGCAGTGGAGACACTACTGTCATCAAAATAGTACCATTTTCCATCATCTGTTTTTTTTTTTTTTTGCAAAATCAGTATAGTGTCCTCCTCCCATCCCTCCACAGTAATTGGAAACAGCAATTAGATTATAGCATCAAGGACCTGCATTTGGATTAATCAAGAATTCCGACATATGCAAGTCATTGATAGGAAAATCAACTAAGGTATCCAACTTGTCTCTCATGTATTGGCTGTAAGAAAATCGCTTGAGATGCATCAGAAGTACTGTAAGAAAATCACTTGAGATGCACCAAAAATCCAGTTACAAAGAAACTGATGGCTTGCTGATGTTCTTTACAATTTGGACAACACCAGGATCTTCAGCACCTAGCTTTTCTTCGTTGTAAAAAGCTCAGTGCAATCTTTTAATTTCACAAAGGGTTTTTTAGGAGATCTGTATTCCACACTTCCATGTTTTTCAAAATCTTCAGCAGCATTTTCATCAAAATATCTTTTTAACAATATAGATCCCAATCCAAAGCAAGAAAAGATCTTTCATCTAGCCTAAGCTGCCTATCATCAAATCTTATATGTCTGGTATCATCTTCGATGTAGTTGATATCAGTATTGCCTAAGTTGTTGAACTGGAATGCAAACAATCATTTTTTGTGTCCCGTGAGTTGACCTTTGCAAGTTTCCTCAGTACATAATCCATTTTCAGAATCATTATCTCCTCCAATTGAATCTTCAGACTGAAGTTTCATTCTCTGAGGGAAGTTCTTGATCCTGGATGGATTCATCATCTGGCTCATCTGTTTCCATTTCACTTGGTGAGCCTTCTTCATGGATGCCATTTGGGCCATTCCCATTAATATTTTAGACCTTACAGCAGTGTAGGGATCCTTCAGTTTCAGTAGATATTTTGACATATTGTCACATTCTCAAAGGCAGATTATAAATTTATCTTCAGTGCTGTTTCATGGTACCGCCATAAGAAAAGACTGACCAAAAAGTGAAGAACCAGTATGGTGCATATAACTTGAGTGTCTGAATTTTTGTTTTGTAAGTGGATCCATTCTAACTAAATAAACTTCTAAGGTACATTCTTTTTTTCATGGGCAATAGAAGTGTTAAGTAACAAAAAGATCAAATGTTACTGAAATCTTAGCACACTCAGGACAAACTAAAGTTGATTTGGACAGGTCATGAAATATAACTACTATGATAGGTCGTTTTGCTTTAAATGGTTTTCCCAGGCTTCTTCAGCAACTACCTTATCTAGCCTTCCAATCAGCATGTTTTAATTGTATATATGGTTTTTTCCTAATTCTATTCAAATCCTCATGTAGTCCATCTAATAGGAAAGCTAATAGTTCTTGACAGTCTTGCTGCTGATATCCAGAGAATTGAGGCACAAAACGTCCTACCTATGTCTTAAAGGTTTTTGGGGTGATGTAGCTAAACTTTCCAGACCACATTTGCTTGATCAGTTTGGCATAACATTTAGCTATTTCAGCTCTCATTCCCAAGGGATTGTCAAAATTCAGTTCTTCTTGATACTTACCATTGAGGAAATATTCACTAAGTGGAGGTGTATTGCTCAAACACTGAATAGCTGAATTCATAAAACACATATTTCCCAAGTTACTTAGGCCACAGAGGCCTGGCTGTTCATTGTTTCTTCCAGGTTCTGAGTAATCATAGTTCTTATAAGCAGTATCTGATGGGAGACAATAATTTGAGTTTTTCACATTTTTGTTGTTCATCTTGTTATAATTATTTGATAGAGATGAAGGAGAGATCTTTGGTAAAGTTGAAAAATTTGATGCACCTGGGGACTTGGGAGCAGAAGGACCTCTTGGCCATGTTCCATCTTCATTTTTCTGTTCTATCACTAACACCTGTCCTTGGTATAAACCAGTGTCCTGAATGGTGCTGTCTGGTTTATTCAGTGGTTCAAATGTATTACTCATGTGTTTGTTCCACAATCTGGTCTCCTTTTCATCTGGAATATTGAAGATTTTTCTTATTTCCTTTTCAATTGTATCTGTTGTGTCAGCTAAATCTTCGCGTTACAGCATTGTTCATGTTTCCATTTTCACAGAGTTTCAATTTTGTGAGATATACTTCTACTTTGCAGTGCTATACATACCCTGTTCAACCACATTTCGTGCTATTGGCTCCTTACCTTCCATCAATATATACCAGCTGACAAGTTTATTCCAGCCTTCAGTTGGTAATAGTATGTAATCTATTTCATCATTAAGATGTTCTTTGGGCTTCACCGTCTTAGAGAAGTCCAGAGTTATCAATGGGTCCAGGATATACATTCTTTTTTTTTTCTTTTCTTTTCTTTTTTTTTTTTTTTTGAGTTGGAGTCTCACTCTGTCGCCCAGACTGGAGTGCAGTGGCTGCTTCCGGCCACCGCAGCCTTGACCTGCTGGACTCCGGCGATCCTTCCGCCTCAGCCTTCCAAGTAGCTGGAACTACAGGCGCGCGCTACCGCGCCCAGCTAATTTTTTGATTTATTGTAGAGATGAGGTCTTGCTTGCCCAGGCGGGTCTCGAACCCGCGGGCTCAGGCAATCC